>JAVXUO010001100.1:0-46115 GCA_033065855.1 Escallonia rubra | reverse complement strand
CCACAAGAATGCTTTACATATCTGTACTAACTGCAGGGATATGCAATTGTTAGCAACTCTCTTCTTGGGTAATTCAGCCTAAACTTGAATAAAGTCAATGGGAAAAGATATTCTTCTTGACCCTTTCCTCCTTTTGTGTTTTTGTATTTTGGTTTTTGAGCTTTGAAATTCTAGAGATTTTATGTTGAGGAGATGGTCCTTCTGAAGTTTTGAACACAAAGCAATTAAAGTTATTAAGATTTTGGCATGGAGTTTTTATGTAGACGTTGAGATGTAATTCCCAGTTCCCATTAGTTTATTGCATCATATATAAAATTAAAGACCATTGAAAACATAACAAACACAGTGAGCATATATGACCTAACTAACAGTTAGAGAGGACCACGTTGATGGAATGTGGCAAGCTCAAAACTGACGTGTCATAGTCCAAATATCTGCTTCTAACCTGACAAAAAGTCCAGATACCCTACTGATTGAAGGTTTGCTAGGGATATTGAATGCATCTGGGGGATATCGTTTGAAACTGAACTTCCAGCTTGCCAGACATGGTCAACACTGGTCTCATTAAGTGGACCGACAAGAGCAAAGATAGTCATCTCATTGTTCGTGTATTCAGCCGAGATGTTTGAAACCTGGAAGCTGAGATCTCCTGGTAGCATTGAAGGGTTGTAGCTGGTTATCGATGTCGGATATGCTGTCATACTTCCATTAGTGTTGTGAAAAGCCACAAGTGCTTGTGATCCAACCATACCTGCCCCTGTTGGGTTGATTGCCCACGCTATCCAACCCTCATAATTTTGGCTGGCTCTGTATGCAATGGCGGCTTTTCTTGTTGATGGGAAGTAGTTCCAATGGAGATAGGCATGAAGATAAGGAAGGTCACTGCAAGAACTGAAGACTCTGTTGGATGCAAAGGTGTAGTTTGAGCAGGTTTGAGCTGATGAGAGGAGGAGATAGGAAATAAGAGTGCAGAAGAGGAAAATGGGTGTTGAACTTAAAGCCATTGACTGCTAATGTTCAATGTTGACTACTCTTAGGCTTGTGATGGAGTGATATGTAATTTGAGGCTAATTTCTAATGGCTCTGTGAGGTCAAAACAATTATATGGGAACTGTTTCTGGTTTGAGAGATAGAGGCGGTTGTTTTAATAGATGAGACGGTGGAATCAGTTTCGGGGACTGCTGGCTTATATCTGGTTTTTGCAGAGGATGTGAAATGTGAAAGTTTTGATGCAATGGGGGCTCTTAATCAGAACTGGCTTTGATAAGAAACTTATTAGCACTACTGCGATATATAGAGCAAGACCATTAAGTTTGCAGAAATGATAAACCCACACCAGAAATCAATCAATCTACTCCATCCTTCCAGGTGAATATGCAAGTTTAGCATGGACTGGTGCATATTGGGGTGTATTTAGCATTCCTCTTAGTTGAAGGTAGAATGGTCATGGAAATTGCCTTCGTTTATGGCATGCTGTGGTTCTCTTGTTTCTGCTTCCCTTGGAACCTTTGCTTTTTCCAAACCAACACCCAGCTCAGCAACAAATCGGGTCCAGGAAGTGGATACTGCATGACATACCTACTTGAAGCCAACACAATACGTATGATTACATCAAGACTAAACTTCAAGGAGAGCTTAGGAAGTTGATTTCAGCTTATATGAAAGACTTTTGAGTTCTAATCTGACTATTGGTTCCTTTTGCTAAACTAACAAGGGTCACATACTTTACAGATTCAGAATAAGAATGTTACAAACCTCGTGGAAAACACAATTCAAATTTGTTGATACGATTAAATCATGATAAGTAAATCAATTGTTAACCGCTAATCAAAGACTCAAAATTGTGGAAAGTTGATTGCACATGACATGGTTTTACTTTCAAGCCCGAATTGTTAATATCAATTATCATTAATATTTGTTACTATTTATTATACTTATTTTTTTTTGTCACATCAAGTTGCCGCTAAAGAGGATCTTCACTTTTTTCATATTCTATCTTATTATTTAAGGCACACTGACATTGTAATCGGTTTCGAACATCTTCCACAAATATTCAATTCTCACGAAACAGTACAAAGTTGACATTACAGTAATAAAAGTGAAGGTGCTTTAAAAACAATCAATGTCAAGTGTGTTTATTGGAGTTATCCAACATCTTGTAATATGTTTATATGGTGTGTATGTAAGTTTAGAAAGTGAAACTGAGAAGATGTTTGAATTATAACTAAGTGATATTAGCGAAAGTTAAACATTAACACCAAAGTAAAAGTGGCTAAAGGAGAGGAGTTATGATTAATAAATCTATAATAAAGTTTGTAAAACGAGATGAGTTAGGAGCTTAAAAAATGTTGCATCTTTAAAATCGATAATCATGTGAACTCAAGAGATTTAGCAGGGTTTCCAAGCCTATGGTTGACTAGCGTGCCAAATGGGCGACCAAAACGCGGTGAATTTGGAATCGTAAGTTGAATTTGCAATCAACTTCAAGAACATCACAACACGTTAGTGTAGGTAATCGACTCTGTTCGTGGCATTCAGAGATTAGTCAGTGATTACGAGTTGATTAGGTGGTACAGTGAAGAGATGAGGATCTCATTTTCTTAAGCGAGTCAAGTGGACCGAAAACAAAAGCAAATGGAAGAGCAGGCAAGTAGTCACTAGAAGCAGGTTGGTGGGAGTTGTTGGGGGTCATCCTTAAAGATCTCCAGTATCTACCCACTTTCCAGTTTTTCCATGGAAAGCCTGGGTTTTGCACCACATAGACAAAGGGAAACGCTGCTTTCTAAGCTCTAAAGTGGGCAAAAAGCTTGGATGTTAGTAAACTGTCCAGATTTAAGGTGTCGTCTAACCCTTCTTTTAAGTTAAAAACTATTATGAAAGAAGAAAGATTGCTGGAGCTTTTGCTTGCAACTCAAAAGATCTCACTCACGTTTCATATTTAGATAGATCTTTATTCCGAGGTTATAAAATCTAGCAAACTCTCAAATCTCAAGTATGAAAGTACCTGGATTATTCATGTACTCGTATTAGTTAATTGAGCCAAAAGTGAGCCTTCGCGCAAGTGAGCTTGAATAATTTAGGCTCCGTTTGATAACACTTATTTTTTCAATTTTTTCTCAAATTTTGTAAAGTGGAGAAAATAAACGCATTTGACATACAATTTTCTTTTTTTTTTCTTCAGTTTTGAAAACAAGTTTTGAAAACATGTTTTTTTTTTTAAAACTCAAAAAATGAGTTTTCGGTTTTCAATTTTGATTTTTATTTTGAGACCACCAGCACCACCACCTTCCCACCGCCGGCAGCCTCCTCCGACGGCCGGCGACCACTGTCGGCGGCTGGCAGCCACCGCCAGAGACCACCGTCGGCAGTTGGCAGCCACCGCCAGAGACCACCGTCGGCAGCCACTAGCCACCGACGGGGACCGGTAGCCTCCTCCGGCGGCCGGCAGCCACCACCGGTGACCACCACAGGCGTCTACCACCAACCACCGTCGGCTGCCGGCAGCCACCGCTTGCCGCCAACCACCACCATCGTCGGCCACCGCCACGCCCCACCACCGCCACGGCAAATCACCACCAAAGAAAAAACTCAAAATAAAAACTGAGTAATCAAACATCCAAAAAAAAAAAAAAAATAAAAATAAAAACACCCATTTGTTTTTGTAAAAAAAAAAAAAAAACTGGTTTTGGTTTTTATTTTTTTAAAAACAGAAAACTAAAACTGGAAGTATTACCAAACGCTACCTTAGTTTAAAGAGCCTCTACTTCGCACTCTATATGTTGTATTATACCTTCATTTTGTTGCTTAAAAGTGCATTAGCAACAAAACCTAAATCTTTTAACGATGAATGAGGGTGTAGAAAGTGTACAAAAAACATCCCATTTGAGGATAATATCACTGAACTTTCGAGGTTAGGGCATAATTACATGTGTGTCCATAAACTATACGGACTGCTTTAGTGTTTTGGGTGAAAAGTCAAATCTACCCTTTTGTTCGTTTTGAATTTTCTTTTCTCCAATCTCCATCTTCATTTTCTAATAGAATCACCCCACCTCCTTGTCTTCCCCACCCCTAACCCTCTGTGTATTCTACCCATCGCCAACCGCTAACCCCACAAGCATCTGCACAACCATTAACCTATTAACAGCCGCACAACCACCACCCACTAACCCGAAAATGCATCTCACCATCGCCGGCCGACAGCAAAGCCCTCTCTAAACTTCTCCCCTTACATCAAGTGCTTTGTCGACCACAACCACCCCAACAATGTAGCCACACACGCACGCACACACACTAACAGATGTAAGCATTAATGGCGAGTATTTGAGGCGATGGAGGTGGGGGTCATGGAGGTGGTGGAGGCCATTTTGATGCGGTAATGGGTGGTGGCAAGGAGTAGTTGCTGTCTTGGTTGTGGTGATCTGATCCCACCATCAAAACGAAGGTGGATGTGCCTCGTGGTGGACGAGAGCTGTGATGCGCTGCAATTACAATAACGGTGGGCGACTGTCGTGATGTAGCGATTTGGGTGGTGATGGTGTTGATGGGGTTTTGGGGGGGGATGTCCAGCAGCGGGGGCAGTGCTAGTATGGGTTAGTGATGTGAAGATCAGAATCAGGTGTCGTGAATATGAACGCGAATTTGATTTACACACGACAAGAGCTTTAGGTTATAATTTAAGGTGGATTGAAGGTGAGCGTGGCCCATGGTGGTGCTGCGGCAATGCCAGCAGCGGCGCTGACAAAAGGCAAATGGCGGGAAAGAAGATTAATTTGATTTTGAAATTTGTGTATGGTATAATGCTCAAAGGGTTGTATTGACATTTTTAAGTAATATGCTGACATAAGTTAAAAATATTTAAAAACACAACCACTGTTATAACAGAAAGATATATGCATTATGATCTTTATTCTAGTATGATATATAACATTTTAAAAGTCAATGGAGTTAAGTATAATTACGTCTTAATATCAAGGGATTCAATGATATTATCCCTTTCATCTAATTTTTCCTACAGTCCAACGTTTGAAAATTTGCTGAGCTTGTACTTTGTACTTTGTACTTTGTACTTCTACAATTGTGAATCATATTTGGAAAAAAGGAACAAGAGTAGAGTTGACCTAGAATCAAAAGTATGATGGTGAAATTGTTACTCCAACCTCCCAACAAAAAAAGAAAAAGGAGGAATCGTCACACTGACAGTGTGAAAGCAAGGTTTCTTTCATAAGTTTATACATTTGCTGAGTTCATCATCTCATTACAGCTACATGGTTGGGGCCTTGGACTGGGGTGGGGGTGGAGAAGATAGACAATAATCTTTAAAAAAAAAAAAAACTATTTCCTATAACCAAAATTGAAAAGTATTCTTTGCATGGCAAGTGTTTGACGATCATGAGAAAGAAAGTATAAGGTAGACGTTAATCAGGTAAATAATTTTTAGTGAAGGTTACTTGCCATATCCAAATTAGTGGGAAAGGTGAAAAAAAAAAAAGAAAGGAATCAGGCTTATATCGTCTGTCTGTTGACGAGTCCTCATGAAGAATAGTGCGATGAGTTTTTTCGTTATGACGACTCTAGTGTGATGAGTTTCTTCGTGATAAAAGCTCCTAAAGACAGAACTTAATAATTTTTACCATCACCTGCACGTAAGATGTTGAAAAAAATATTGCGAACATGTATAGAGAATACCCGAGTCGAATGTTATGCACTCTCTCTTTAAGACAAGTTTTACTCCCTTATACTATAACGTGTTACCGCAAATCTGTCTCCTCAGATAGAACAGGCGACCATTTAATACAACTTGCAGAATAGTAACGAAACAAAAGTTATCTTATGAGAGAGAATATGGAAAGTTTTTCATCCTCAATTAAGATTAAGGAAAGTCTTGACACTTATTTACAGTGCACGGAAGGTGTCTTTAAAAGGGTTTAATAACTCCACTAAATTAAAGTTACCATTAAAGGTTGTAACTTTTTACTAAAAGGTGAATAATCATAACCTTTAAAAATTGAACCCAAGTGCCAATTATTAAAAAATTTCCAACATAAGCAAGCCAGAAATACTCGCACTTGGTCTAGAATGTCCATGTTCTATGACATCACTGGGACATTATTGAGGTACAAAGAAGTAAAACGTAACAATCACTTCAAACTTTTAGCCTTTTAACATTTTTGGTAAAGCAAATAATTGGTATAAATGACATGAATAATTGGCTTGAGGTCCAAATTATTTCAATCACCATTACATCATCTTCCATGTGTATTTATACACTACCTTATTCTTCAGATCTAACTTTTAATTTAGAAAAATCATTACTGCATTTGATCTGTAAATTGAACATATTATTCTGATATCGCGATTTCCAAAATGAATGGTTGATATTATGCTTATATGCGACGATTGGTTACAAATTCGGTCTCTATAATTGCGTGTGGCGAGAGATCGTTACATATCCGTCTCAACAAGTAACGTATACTCATGGTGTCTCAACAAGTAACATATGCACATGGCTCAACATACCTCTAGGAGATCATAATCATGTTAGTACATTCTTTCCCCAGAGAAGACTGAGCTCAACAATGAGCAGCACTTGAGATTTGTCCATCCAAGGGGGGAAGGGTGTGGGGAAGTGGGCAGGATTTGGGTATTGACCAAACCAAAAGCAATTGAAATTCAATGGTCCACATGGCCAAGGTTCCTTCCCTCGCGTGAACCATTTTCAACTACGTCTAATTTGAATTCTCACAGCTCACCAAGTCGTGTGATCTACCCCCGACTGAGTCAACACGTTATGGATCTCTCTCTCTCTCTAAAATATTACAAAAGAAGTATCTTTTGTTTTAATTAGTGTTGTCTTGAATTTATTTTGTTGATGGTCGACAATAATATAAATTATTTATCCAGAAAGACATGTGGCAACCACACAATCCTATTAAAAAACTAATAGCAGGCAGCAGACAGAGTTATTGTATTAGATATGTGACCGGGCTTCTTATACCCCTTCCCCTTTGCGCGCGGGGGGGGGGGGGGGGTGTTGGGTTTGTGCAACACTAGGCTTATAAGTTATCGTGCTTGTTAGGTATTATTTGGGCTAATATTGTTGGAGAGAAAACGCAGAAAGAAAGAAGAAATACGAAATCCTATTAAAAAACTAATAGCAGGCGGCAGATAGAGTTATTGTATTAGATATGTGACCGGGCTTCTTATACCCCTTCCCCTTTGCGCGGGGGGGGGGGGGGGGGGGTTGGGTTTGTGCAACACTAGGCTTATAAGTTAACGTGCTTGTTAGGTATTATTTGGGCTAATATTGTTGGAGAGAACGCAGAAAGAAAGAAGAAATACGAAATTCTATCGCTTGAGGCGTGTCTAAAGATACTGTCTTTAAGGCGATATTTGCCCCCACTCAATCCAAGTTTGCTACCGGGTTTAATGGCAAATCACCTCCAGGACTACTAAAACCAACAATCTGCAGATAGTAATTCTGAAGATTCGTTTCAAAATTGCTCTTAAAAATTGTGTATGTAACTGGAAAAAAGATATGAGAATCTGGAAAAATTAGAATACTATTAATTCGTTTCAGAATATATATATATATATATATATACACACACACACACACACACACACACTAGCAGCCACCCTCTTTTCATGAAGAGACACAACCATTAAAGACACCATTTCAGAAATAACTGTTATTTCTGGTGCCTTTCCAGAATTATTTCAAAGTTATCAAAGTGTCACTAAAAAATAAATGACTGAAAGAAATAATTTCGAGAATTAAGAAATATATGGGCCGTTAGATTATATATACATCAACGTGTCATACGCGCTCGCGACAAACGTGCAAAGTGCGCCTACTAAAACGCACACAATGTGCCACATGCGCGCACCCGCGCGCGATGCACCGCACCAATAGCATTTCCAATTGTTCCCTCCAAGACATCTCAAAATAATTTAAAAGTATGTACCATGTAGTTGCTTATAAGGAGAGAGAAAATTTATTTTCTCTTCAATGTGGGACAAAGAACAAGACCTTTTGGGTCTTGAACTTCACCTACAACACAAGCATATCACGTAACAATCTATTACCAACAAATATCAAATTTGTATGATGAAGTATACACCAAATGCGGCTCAAGTAACCAATATTCAAAATGCACCAAATGAATATATAGGCTTATTTTCCTTTCCAATTAAGTTTGCCTAATGAATGCTAACATCTGTCAAAAAATCGAGGGGCAAACTTGAAATTTAAAGTCTCCGGAACAATAGCACGTGGCTTAATCGTGTTTGTTGATTTTTCCATCACGTGCAATCTAATTCATTACCATCTCTCTTCCCTTTTGTATTTGTGTCCAGAATGAAACCAAAAAGCCACCACCTACGTCCACGGTCGACCACCGTTGGCGTTAACTCCAACACCAAAACCAAAACCAAAACATCACCCAAGACCACCCCAACATCACCATAAGCCCTGCACCCTAAAAATGCGGATGAATCAAATCGACTGACGTGAACTTAATTTTGAGTTATTAATTAAGCCTGATTCGATTTACTTTGATATCATATAAATTTATTCAACTCAAAACCAATTGAATATCGGCTGAGAGGCTCGCAAGGCCGAGTGTTACTTGTTATTTCCGCGTGGGATTTGACCATAAATGAAACTTCAATCCCTTGCAGTATTTGCCCTTTCCACGACCTGACCAGTTGTTTGGTGGTTCTTCATTGTCATGTAACACAAAATGCACATACGTAGAAAGGAACTTGTGTGACAAAAGGATGGTTGGCCTGTCTTGATTGTCACAACTGCTCAAGGTAGTGGAACAGTCGAAATCAACTCTGTCCATGAAAAGCTTCGGAACATTCTGCTACATTATGAAAAGGCAGGCTCCTTCCACACGCCAACGTAGCCTTTAAGACTCAGTCTTCACCCTTGAGAATTGAGATGCCAAGTCTTCTGCTTCATAGACATAGATTCGTTTGCCTCTGAGTAGAAAGATGTTTGTTTTTTGTCTTTTATTTTGGTCCTGAGTTACACAATGAAGTAGCTCTCTTCTCAAAGCACTATTTGTGTCAATTTGAAGCATTCGAGATAACAAAATATTGAATAGAATTTTCAAGTTTTAATCCGCTTTTCTGATTAAAAATTTGAGGAGTTCAGCTTTGTAAACGGGTTTTGAGTTTTAAATTTGGATTAAACCCAAATACCGATTTATTGTCCTACTTAATAATTTTGTAAACTCGTACCGAGTTAGATATGTCACTTAATGTATGTCATAGAAGAGAAAAAGAAATCAAAGGATCATATTATTTTTACTCCTTTATATGCCTTTTTTCACTCCTTTTTTGTCGTGAAAAGGGTACCTTAATGTTGGTTGTTGACCTTATAATAACAAGCAAGAGGATTGATTAATATACCAAGAATGAAAATAGCCTCTTTCAAAATGAAACCAAACCCAAAGGGGTTGGTTGAGTTGGCAAGGGGCCTCGAGGAGTGACCTCGAGGTCCCATGTTCGATTCTCCCCCCCTCAAGGGTTACCCATATAAATGCAATTCTAGTTCTTACCCAAAAAAAAAAAAAAAAAAAAAAAAATGAAACCATCGATCAGACCCTAACAATCAGTCGCTTCCCTCCACTCTCTGCCTTTTTAACTCTCCACCTCTCTCTTGCCTCTCCTACTTCTCTATCTCTCGACCCCTCGACCCTCTTGCCGACAGTAATGGGGCAACAATGGAAGTTTCTTTAAGGTCGACTTTTTATTCTTAAATTTGAAGTAAGTTTCCACTCCAAGTAAAATTCTCACGAATTTTTTTCGGTTTTTATCCAGAAAAACCCAAACAATCGAAATATAATCTGGTTTGATCCGCTTCTGCTAGAGTTGAAAGCTTGTCATTCGGTTTTTCAATTTAGAAATTGAAACAACGAAATTTTGGATTCGGTTCATTAGAGTCCTTATCCCGTCTACTCTCTCAACTTACTCAAATATCCCGTCGACCCTAGTTACAAAACTTGAAATAACAACAGAGTCTTCTTTGGGCTTGCCATACGTACTATTTTGCTTATGAAACTTAATACATGGCCATGCCTAAAGACGTATGAAAAAACATCAGCAGTGTCCTAGTTGCATGTAATTTAGTACACCGTAATTACAAAGATTATTTATCATAGAGATAGGTCATCACATTATTGAAAGAAGATGGTTACCAAAGCATTGAAGGGGGACGAATAGATTTATTGGAAAAAGTGCAGGAGAGATGGAGGTAATCAGGCAAGATGCTTAGAATTTGGAGAGCCTAGACAGAGAGTATAACTATGTCAATGCCTTGATTCTTTCTCCTATGCAACAATAATTCTCATTGAATTTTCGCTTAGTTCTCATATGCACGCGATGAAATTGTCAAGCTTAAAATTCAAGAAAAAGGAGCCATGTACATAGAAATGGCATGCATATTCCACAAACCGTGCTATAATAAAGCAGAAGCTCAAAGGATTTTTGGCGCCACATGAAAAAATTAAAAATTGAAGCAATGAAGTTAAGGTAAATGAGTTTATAATCATAAATTCATGCGACTATAAGTTTTAGTTATTACGAGTTGCATAAGAAAATCCAGTTAACATGAGAAGCAAGTGCTATTCTCATAGAATCCTTCTCTAAAAACCAGAGCATGCATAGGCAGTGACGGCTTATGAAGCGGCTAAATTTGGATTGTGGATTTTAGTTTGCTCAACTTGAAGGTGATGCATCAAGTGCCGTCCAAGCTCTTGTATGTTTTCGTCAGTTAGGCGTACCGGCAACTGTGTAGCACATGAATTATCGACATTTGTACGGAATGTATTAGCTATTAAAGTCTGGATAGAAGAAACACTATATTTTATAATGTCTGTTATCCACAAAAATTGTAACCTTCATAATAAATAAACACCGTTCCCATTTGGACCTCTCAATTGGAATTTGGTTATTCACCATGTACGAGGATCCCCGTCCACTCGGCACCGTCGGATCACTAAGGCCGACAGCAACCCTAGTCGCCATCTTTATATCTGGTTCTTTGATAAAAAGAAAAAAAAAAGTCAACCCTATCCCTCTTTCAATGGGCACAACCCAAACGACAAATTCCACTTCAAGAAAAACGCTACCCGTTTTTTAAGATTGTAACGAGATTCAAGGTATACTTTGATTTATTTGACATATTCTTTTTTTGATGTCATATTGTCCACCACATTGATGTAAGTTTTTACATGATTTCAATCAGTCTCTGTCTCTTGGGTGACGAACTAACTTAGGTGATACGCACGTAACTTTTTTTCTCTGTGTGGATTTTTTTAATCACTTTATTCCAAAAATTCATGCCCCGGTCAAACTTGTTGACTTGCACATTGAAGTCTTTATTTTTGAGTAGACTAGTATAAAGCACGTGCGTTGCACGAGAATATAGTTGAGAGAAATATTTGAGGTGATATTATTATCTTTCTTGGGATAAAAAATAATATAATTCAATTATGTTCTTATTTTTTGTGACCTTTTTAGAAGAAATATATATTTGATGATCGCAATTGTAATCAATTCAATGTTTGAAAATATTCTTTATAGGCTTTGGATTGAAGAAATATTTGATAGTAATGTTGAAAATAAAAGCAAATAGAGAAATTAAAAAAATAAATCTAAGTCTTTATTTTTGTAAATTATTAAATTGGTTCATGGTTAAGATTTGTAATTTTCAAGACCAGGTTCTTTGCGTTTTTTCAATAAGAAACGCAAAACACCCGGTCTTTAACCGCAATAACCGAACATATTTTCAGTTCAAATTTACACCATATTTGAACCTTGTTTTTTGATGCATATTTAACCCTATTTTTTTGTTTTCCTAACAATTTTTTGTCTCTTAATTGATTTTTCACGTATTTCAGTTTCTTTATTTTGTTATTGTTTTTGTTTTTCAGTTTTCCAATTGGTTAATTGTTTGTTAACCTAAAATGAAGAAAGAAAATTACAGTTCTCATTAACCAGTTTAAGATCTAATATTTATTTTATTTTAACTAAATTAAAAGAAAATAATAAAGCAATTTTTTTGTTATGTTTTTATTTCTCATCACACTTTTCATTTTCAATGTATAGAATAGATTCATTATCTAATATTATTTGAATTTCATCAAAATTTAAAAATGATTAATTAAAGATGGATAAGAATGTAATTAACGGAAGACATAATCGTCCAATTTTTTTTTATAAGATTCATACTTTTAGAGGTACTGCGCGCGCATACTCCCACACACGCGCATACATATATATAAATATATTTTTACCAACTACACATTTTATTTCCCAATATGTAAATGTTGGTTTAGATTAGGGAAGGTACAGTTGTTATTGGAATAACTAACGGAAGATAAAAACCCAAAATGATTACACAATTAGTAATTAATAGTAGTATTTATGAAAAGGGTAATAATGGAGTAGTATTTATGAAAGGGTAGGGTAAAATGGAGTAGTAATTATTAAATGGTAGGATTGTTATTAAAGTGATTAACAAAGAGCAAAAATGGAATAAAAAGATTTACAAGATTCGTACTTATTATTTTAATTTCATCAAAATTTAAAAAGGAGTAGTAAAAGAAGGGTAAGAATATAATTGACGTAATTAACGGAAGACATAATCGTTCAAAAATAATTTATAAGATTCATACTTTTAGAGGTACTGCGCGCGCATACACCAACACACACGCATACATATATATAAATATATTTTTAACAACTATACATTTTATTTCTCAATATGTCAATGTTGGTTTAGATTAGGGAAGGTAAAATTGTTATTGGAATAACTGACGGAGAGTAAAACCCAAAATTATACAATTAGTAATTAACATTAGTATTTATGAAAGGATAGGGTGATAATGGTGGAGCATTTATGAAAGGGTAGGGTAATAATGGAGTAGTAATTATTAAAGGGTAAGATTGTTATTAGAGTGATTAACGAAGGGCAAAAATGGAATAAAAAGATTTACAAGATTCGTACTTTTATAGGTAGTATAGATGTACACATGGTCCCTATACGGCTGCCGTTTCGCTATACTACCCATTCACTTAATTTTGTTGTTCTCATGGTCTTATAAACATTAGTTACGTCCATTCTTTTGCCTTTTTATTCGAATTAATGTTCGTGCCCCCCCCCCGTCGGCAAGTGTCATTTTGCAAGAAGAAGTTCCGTACGGTGCTTAAACTATATACTGTGTCGCTGATCTAGTCCCTAAACTTTTTTTTTAATTTAGTGCTATTGGTGTTTTAACATTACATCATTAACCAATTTCTTTCTTTTGGTCATTTCATCTCTCTGTACGTTTCCTCGACCACCACCTACCCTAACATTTGTCATCTTTAACGACCCGCACCACCACCCCGCTAACCGCTTCTTTTGTAACCAGCCACCACCACCTCTTTCGTGATGATAATTCCTTTGCAAATGTCGTATGTATGTGAAGCTACGCCTGAAAAGTACGATCCACAACCCATTTCTGATACCTTCTTCTTTGCCCTAAACCCTCATCACTACAGCGAACCTAAAATGCCACTCTCTTAATTTTACCACTAGACTTTATATCCGTTAATTGATGTATAAATTTGGGATGAAATTAGATTTTTGATGGGATAGATTATAAATATCCGATCCTTGCCAAAAATCCAAAAATTTTGCATACTGGGGTATACCACTACCAATATGCTGTATCATATTGATTTTTACAACTCTTACAATTTAAATCCGAAGGTACTAATTTGTATATTTAAAATATGGAATTTGAACAATGGAGGTTCAAATTGGTTATCGTGGCTACAAGGGGAGTGTAGTATAGCAAGGATGTTGGTAACTCTAAGACGAGGACTGCTTGTCATGTAGGACTTAATATCTACTTGTTCAATTTATGTTTTGATTTTGTCAACAATGTGGTGGTTGTACGGGAGGAAATGGTGGTGCGGTGTTGACTGCGTTGGTGGCATGGGAGGGGTGCTGATGGTCCATGGCAATGATAGAGCCACCTTGTGAAGAGCTTATTCGCTATGGTACTGAAAGACCCAAGGTCACGGTGGCAAGATATTTGATGAGGCATCAGCTGCCTTTTTTCGTTAACGACCAAAATTCGACTAAAGTTATCAAAAGAATGAAGTCGGTTAATGATGCAATTTTAAAAGACCTAGAGCGCAATCATTTCGGAAGCTAATTCACCAACACGTTAAATAGTTTAAGAACCTGAAAAGAGCTTCTGCTTATTAAGAAATGACTCTATTGTTCTTGTAGTGGGATACAAACATTAAGATTTGGATAAAAATAGGCAGAAATGACGGTCGCTGCTAATGTTTGTGATTTAAAGAACCACAAGCACGAAAAAGAAAGTTGAAAGGCTAATATAGTGAATCGGCAATAATTCGTGGACCCGACTTTATTTTTATTTTATATTATACGCAAATTGACAAACTGAGGAAGACTTATCCCCGGCCAACTCTGTAATAAATGAAAAGTTATGGGTGATTTTTAATCCCCCGTCAAAAGGTCTTATATGCGAAAAGATACTACGAAACTATTACTCCCTAGTACTTTTTTCCAGTCTTGTAACTGATCAATTTATTCATGTATACATTTTTTTTATTCATGTATACATGTAACAGTCCAAAAAATAAAAATATTGCAAAGTTGAAAGGTGCTCTAGCTTTGTTTTTTTTTTTTTTTATTCAACAGAAATAAGCTCTAGCTTTGTTACGTAATGCATTTAATGAAGTTGGCCAACTTTTTAGTTAGTGATTTGTTTTGTTTTTCCTTTTTTTTTCTTTTTAAATTTTAAATATACAGTTCAGTCCACCTTTTACATTGTTAGAAACTCAAAGCAAGGAGCATTTATAATTGAAGCTCCAACTCTTTTTACTGGAGTCAGGCATTTCAATTATTCATCATAATATCTAACACCACACTTAATTTTTTTCTCCAATTATTCATCCGTATCTGTTGTAGGACAGAGATTTTCGAAATCTCAATAGCATCACAATTTTTTTCTTCCTAGAAGAGAAAAGTGGAGCATAGAAAAGATAATCTACCCATGTTAAACGTCAACCATGTTTTAATACTCACTCCATCTTTTTTTTATTTTTTGCGGAATTTTGGTAGGTCTGAACATTAAGTTGAACTCAAATAGTATAACGAGTTAAATAAGCATCGTTTGAAGAGTTTTTTAAACCGCAGCTAAAGCAATAAGAATTCACATAAAGTCAAACGAGAGAAATCCAACTAAACGGAGGGTGTATTATATAGGTAAAATGGCAATAGGACAGCTATTTATTTTCTTTAAGTGCTGTTGTATTGTATGAATCATAAATTTATGGGCCATAGTGGACATATTTTTACCAAATTTTTGTATGGCATGTTGGTGTAAATTATCAAAAGTCATAATATTAAAGGGCATTTGCAATTGAGTTCAGAAATGGTCAAATCTAATTAAATTCAGATTAAATCAAATTTAAAGTGTTTGGCCAAAAATGTAAACTGATTAAATATGTTCCAATGTGTTCAAATCTGATTAAATCTAAAATCTTCATTTTCTTGGATTCTTATTTATTCAGTGTTACAGAATCAAGTTTGACTTAAAGAATTTACCAAGATATCCTCGCATATATAAATAAAGACATTAAATGAGCTCATTAAATCTAATACATTATATGATCATTTTGCCATACTTAACCAACCCACTTGCATCCCTTTTTCTTTCAAGCATCTCAACTTTTAGTTTGTTATGCTTAAAATAGATTAAACTGAATTTAACAACTGATTATGATGAAACAACCTCTTAATTACTAAGATGGTGTTTTAGGTTGATTGTAGAATGGTCAAATCTCATTAAATTCAGATTAAATCAGGTTTAAAATGTTTGACAAAAAATAGTAAACTGATTAAATCTCCAATGTGCTCAAAACTGATTAAATCCAGAATTCTCATTTTCTTGAATTTTGAATTAATCAGTTTTGACCAAAAGAATTTTCAAAATATCCTTACATAAAGACATTAAATGCTTCATTTCAATTTGAATACACTTTATGGTAATTTTGTCGCTAAACCTACTTAAATATTTTTTTTTTTATCCAAACACCTTCAACAACTATTATGCTTAAAATTGATAAAAGCTAATTTTAGAAACTGATTCAGATTTAACAAAAAAGCTACTTTTGAGAATTAATTCCAAACAGCCTCTAAGAATATATATGCCCATTAGCGCTCAAATTTGTATTGGCACCTTCACTATTTTTTCTAGGGGTGAGCATCAAACCGTTCAAACCGAACCAATCCAATCCGAACCGTCCAAAGATCTTAACGGTTTGGTTTCATATTTTCCAAACCGACCTTGGTTCGGTTTGGTTCACGGTTTACATCTTTGAAACCGATTCCAAACCGAACCGAACCGAACCGACCTATGATATGTTAAAGTATTTTTAGTAACATTATATTGATAGTTACATATATAAGGTACTAAGCAACTCCAAAATAAACAAATCTTGAAAGTTAAAAGAAACAAAAATATTAACAACACTTAAAACACAAAAAATTTGTGACCAATATCTAGTTTATATTTACTCATTCTTTCTCATTCATCAACGAGAACTTATATACCGAATGAAATAAGATTATATGCAATTTAGAAAAAAATATAACTTCAATTAGTAGTGTGCAAAGTAACGACCACTTTAAGTGGGCAAACCGATCCAAACCGACTAAACCGAACCGTTTAAACCGACCAAACCGAACCGTCCAAACCGATGATGTTTGGTTTGGTTCGGTTCACAAATTTTCAAACCGAGGGGTATCGGTTCGGTTTACGGTTTGACCCCCAAACCGAACCAAACCGAACCGTGTTCACCCCTAATTTTTTCCTAGAGTCTTATGGCTCCAAATTCACAGATAGGGTCAGTTTAGAAACATGACAATCATTTAATGAAAAAGGTTCAGAATTTTGGACAGTACTTTCAATGAAGGATCTAATTAATGGCTAATTGAAAAGAAATACCAAGGAAAGATACCAAAGGAAAATCCATTCAAATTACTGAAATTCATTCCAGCGATTTCATTCAAGATGAGACGGTTCAAGTTTGGTTAACAAAATGATGGGTACGAGTACGACCTTTTTTTTTCTAGAATCAAACAAAATTAGCGACAATTAAAAAACGTTTTGACAATAGAACTAACCTCTGCCCGTTCTAGGTGTACGCGAATTTTATTTTATTTTATTTTATTTTATAATAATAATAATGTTAGTAGTGGGAAGACGAGCCAACGTACGCCCGTGTGGACACGGAGAGTGGTTGGAACGTGAAAGACTAATTAAAAGAGAGAGGGGAGTCTGATTTTCAAAGCTTAGAGAGCTAAGGCATTTGAACTTTCATATTTCCCACAGGAAGCCTTTTTACCTTTCCTGGCTGCTTCCGCTGCAACCTTTTTCTCTGTTTTCCATTGGACTTTGTACTTATATATACGAACTATACACCTCCCTTCCACAATAACCAGCCAACAACCCCCCACCTCTTCACCAACAATTCGTAGACTTTCTCTTTCCCTTCTCTACCATCTACCCTTTGAAAGCTATAAAGCCTGTGGAAGTGTCTTTCTTCCATTGATCAAAACATTTTTCTGGTGATTCAAAGCCTCAAACACGCGGAGGCAAAACGTACCTTAGAAATCAGTTTTAGTATCAGTTGGGGCGTATTGCCTGCCCATATACTCAAAACTGGTTTTGGGAAGGTAGGAATCAATCAAGATGGATAGATTCTTGAAAACAGTGCTGTTTTCGAGTATTCTGGTATCTGTCTTTGTGTCATCTTGTGCTCAAAATTGCTCCGTCTCCAACAACATATTTACCTCGTGCAGCAATCTTCCTGTCCTGAATTCCTACCTGTACTGGAATTATCACCAAGCAAACCACACCGCCGATATCGCTTACCGGCAAACCGGAGTCACCTCGTCGCAGTGGGTGGCATGGGCGCTCAACGTTGGTGGATCGGGGATGGCTGGGGCACAGTGTTTGGTTGCATTCACAAACTCTAGTGGCCTTGTACGTGCCTACACCACCCCTGTGAATAATTTCAGTCCTACCATGGCAGAGGGCGATTTGAGCTTCAACGTGCCGAGGATATCGGCGGAGTTAAACAACGGTGAGATGGTCATTTTAGCTACCTTGCAACTTCCAACGGGCCGTACCAGCTTTAATCAGGTGTGGCAAGTTGGTCCTGTTTCCGGGGATACTCTTCAAGAGCATGCTCAGAATTCAGCTAATAAGTTATCTACCGGAACTGTGGACTTTGCCTCTGGAAGTACTACTACTTCAAGCAGTGGTGGGGTGGGTTCACGACAGCGGAAAAAAAACGTATGTGGTTCCATGGTCACCTCTCTCTGTTTCTTCGGTGCTTTGATAGTATTTTTATCATAGTTTTAGCTCCTCTCTATGAGGGTCCAATTAAGGGAGTGCGAGATTCTTTAATTTTTCAATAGACCGTTTTAAATTTCTGTGAAAGATTTTGATTCTTGGTGTAATGGGATGCAATTTTTTCAGGTTCACGGTGTGTTGAATGTGGTGAGTTGGGGAATTTTGGTGCCTATCGGTGCTATGACAGCAAGGTACTTGAAGGTATTCAAGTCAGCTGATCCTGCCTGGTTTTACGTACATGTTGCTTGCCAATGTTCAGCCTACATCGTCGGCGTAGCCGGATGGGCCACCGGTCTGAAACTTGGCAGCGAATCTCCACTTGTATACGATACCCACAGGAATATTGGCATAACCCTGTTTTGTCTCGGGACGCTTCAGGTACTCGATCTTAACAATTTTGTGCTTTTCGATACTTAAAAGTTGGCTTTGGGTTATGATTACTACCTGGACTTCGGAAAGAAGTAACTACTTGTTAGAACCTTCAGGGTGCTCTTAAGTGCAATAACTTGAAAACTTCTGGGATTTTAATGTAATTACTCGTAAAACTTGGCGAAGGAGGGGGATCATACCTGACCCACTCGCGCAGCAAGACTCCCTCGCGAATAAGAGTTTTCTCAAAACGAGTTACTTCTATAATAGCACATTAGAGTAGGCATATAAGCTGATGCGTGGTTTATTATGTAGGTATTTGCTCTGCTTTTAAGGCCTAAGAAGGACCACAAATTCAGATTTTACTGGAACCTATATCACTGGAGCGTGGGATATGCCGTCATCATTCTAAGCATTGTTAACATCTTCGAGGGTTTCGATATTCTGGACCCCGAGAAGAAATGGAAACGAGCATATATTGGGGTGCTCATCTTCTTAGGAGCGACTGCAGTTTTGCTGGAAGCCTTTACATGGTTTGTTGTTATAAAGAGGAAAAATTCTGACACTGAGAAATCCCCGCAAGTCGCAACTCGGAATGGTGTGAATGGATATGGCGGAACAAGGTCACGACAGGAGATATAACTATTCTTATTAGTAATGAGTTTATGATTTAGCATTGCCAGTTTTGGACCCTTTGTGTTCATTTTTTCTTCTTATGAGTTCTTGGTAGAGTAGACTGCTATTTGGACATGGATTTAGCGTAAATTTTATGTTATGTACACATCCATATTTCTTCTTTTAGTATATATATTGAGTTCCCTAGTTCAGAATATAAGATGGTCTTCTGTGTGCTGCGACATATCTTTATTTCATTTAGTTGTATACTGGGCCGAGCTGCTCAAGGAGATGAAGTACATTTTAAACTAGCAGGAACCTCATATTTACATGAAGTTCATTCATCTTAACAAACACATTAGAAGCATAGCATGAACGAATGGACCTATGCACTTACGAATAGGTAGGATGAACAAAATAACACTGGCTCATGCAGCAAGTGCAAAATTTAAAGCGTCTACTAATGGCAATGCATAATCTACACAAGTATCTATGAGGTTCAACATAGTGGTGAAGTGGTCTATTATAGTTAGATGCGGTGACCTTTTATCGTTGAGATAGTTAAAATCAGACTTATAAGGTGATTATATTACCCTATTTACCAACGTAAGTAGATACATTCATTTTAGACTTATTGTAACGTACGTAACTACCCAAAACAAAAAAATATACATTTGTTGTTGCCTATACACAATTAACATGCAACCTCGCATTTGTCGAAGCTGGACAAGGGTGAATATTCGGTTCAAGGATGGCAATCTCTCTAAAAACTTGAGCTTTGTCTGCCTCAAACTGCTTATCCTCTACGGGCAAATTATGAGACAATTTTATCAAAGCACAAAGCATATAACTCTAATGGTAAGAGAAGTTCATATATCATTAGAAGTTTCGTGCCTTTGTGAAACCTGAAGCCAGCAAAGAACCGGAGGAGCTTGCTTCTATTTGTGACAACTACGTTGGCAATCTCGAGAGGTTTATTGTGATTAGCAGCAGAGAGCTACTGGGGGAGCCAGGAGCATAATGGACATGACGAAAAACCATGAGAAACAGAATTAAGACAAAAAGCCTTCAGAGAAAGGATTCCACAACCATTCTTTGGAGCTATAAAAAAAGGTACAGACTGTATGAGGGTACCTTGAAAACATGAAAAGCTTCTAACTGGATAGTCTTATTTGAATCCTTAAAAAGAATAAAGAGATCAGGTTAAAAAGTAAAAGCTCACATTTGAGATATCTCTACCGAAGCACGTGTTTTGTAGAGAGAGAGAGAGAATACCCTGAGCAGATTCATAAGGATTTTAATGTTGTCCAAGGAGCTCAAACACTGCAGCATCACTAAAGAATTTGAACGGTCAAATAACATTGCTCCCAACAACTGTGAAAATGGAAGACCATCAGCAATGGATTGTAGTTGATGTGTAATCTACAATAGATTACAAGAGGAAGGCAAATTGTAGATGCACTCCATTGTTGTTGTTCAAGGTTTAAATGTAACTAAAGTGTTCTACGAATAGTCACTAAAAACGACCAGAAGTGGATCGTCTCTTTCATTTCCATGACAAAAAATAAAAAACTTGAAAGGGACATTTAGGTTAATTTCATGTGCACTTTTTACCCTTCCTTCCCCACTTTAATGTTTAAACCCTAAAGTACTTTTAGGCAAATTGAACCATTACATTGCAATCCCGCAGCAACAAAGCCAAATTGGCAAAGCCATTTTAATCAAAATAATATGGACATCTGAAGTCCCAAACTAGCACAAGTCTGTTAACCATTTAACATAACAGCTCCACCAATGCAACCTTAGGAATTGATGGGTTAGAAACTACGCTTCTGCATCTGAAGTGCCAACTTGGGGATCTTAGTGCCTATAGGAAAGCAAAAAAATCTCCCTCTGATAAGTCGAGAAGACGTAGTAACAAGCCAAGAACTCTATCTAGATAAAGACTAGAGAGAAGAAAGCATCTGATATGAATTCATATTTTCATTAGAAGAAAAAGCACGTCACTTCTCAGAGAGATAAGGATAAAGGAAAAGAAAACATTGTGATCGTTGACAATAAAAAGGAGCAGCATAGTGGTAAAAAATCAAAATAATGGTCAAGCATTGAGACTGAACGTTGACAGCATGCCGCCTGGAAGTGTATATTAGGAGATTCCAGCGGGAATGACAGCAAGAAGGAAAAAGAAAATTAAAGATGCTAAAAGGAATGACTGAGTTCATACATGAACTTATGCCAATTAGTGCTCAGACCTCAGATATCAAACGCTCAAATCATCATCAAACTGCACATATACTGCAGATGAAGCCCTTATTCTGGAAAAATGAAAGCCGTCTTACATAAGACTATAATCTCACACTCCAGTGCTCCTAGACTGTGACCCTTGTTCCTTTCAACAGTCACGACAGGATTTTCTATAGCTGAAAGGAGGGCAGGCTTCTAAATGTTTTTGTTAACTTAGGATCTTCCAGTTGGAAGAGAGTATTTAACCTCTGCCAGAGAATTCGCAGAAGGCTAACATACTTTCAAGGTGATGCATTACTTGAACACTGATAGAAATACTCAACAAGGCAGATGAAAAGACAAGACCTTAATGCCTTCAGGGCTTTTCCACAAAACTAAAACATAAGGGTTTCAGCTTCACACCAGATACTCTAAAAGATAACATTAAGACAATATTGCTAATTGTTACCTCAGGGACTGTAAGGTTATATAGCACACACAGTAAATTTATCAGTCTGTATAGCAAAGGTGTTAAAGATTATTGGAAAGCAGCAACAAGAAGTAAATTAAGGATTAAAAGACTTCAGTTCTACTTGCAACTGGAGTTCAACATAAAAAAGTGTGAACTCCTCAGCTGTCCCAATTATATGCCTTGAACTATCAACTTAGAGGCTGGTGTAATATTGCTACTCTTATTTTTTTTTGGTAAAAGTCCATTGTATTTCATTCCAAAGAATATTTCTGTTCACTTTTTACAAAACAATATTATACACACTCTGTTTATGTACAAGTAGCCATACACTATCTACATGCCAAAGCTAATCTAACACTGTGACTTGCTAAACAGTCTCTCTCTCATGAACCAATCACAATCTTGTTGAGCAAAGTTGAAAAATTCTATCCGAAATCCCCCATTCTGTGCATAGCTTTCTGTTTCCAATAGTTGGTAAGATATTCTCCCAGCTGCTTACTCTCCACTTGATCCAGTTTTGGATCACTTGACAGCACCCCCCTGGATTTGTTTTCATATGATAAAAAATTCTCACATTTCTTTCCTGCCACACCCCATAGATAACTGCAGTAATAGCTAGTTTGCGGAACCTTGACTTAAAGCTTTTCCCTCTGATATGCCTGGCTGCATAGTCAATAAAATGCTCCCAATTGATCGGAGGCAGCTGTATATCGAGCTTCTTTAGTATTGTACACCAAACTGCTTTAGCATATGGACATTGAATGAAGAGATGATCCTTGGTCTCTTGCTGATTGGAGCATAAGTCACAATTATCTTCCTGCAATAGATTCCATTGTGTCAACTTATCTTTGGTTCTCACACCATTCTTGCATATCATCCACATGATCATGGAGCATCTAGGGATGTTACCAGGGAACCACACTATCTTCCACCATTTCACTTTGGTTGCTTTGGATCTGAGTTGATTCCATGCAGATTTGATGGTAAATTTCCCATTGGGATTTAGATCCCAAATGATTTCATCTTTGTTCTCAAGGCTAGGAGCTGGCATAGCAGTTATGATGTTGTTTGCCTCTTTTAAAGCTAAGGATCTTGGTGCTGGTAACACCCAATTTTGATTCATAAGGATTTGTGCAACTTTTGCATTCACCCCAATTCCAGAATCATATGCTATTCGTAGCCCATAGTTCTGAATCAAAGTCCCACATGGTAACCATTTATCCTTCCATAGCCATGTTTCTCTGCCATTTCCCACTTTATATGTACAGAGCTGTTGCATTACCTTCCTTAGCTTTAACAATTTCCTCCAAGTCCATGATAATGTGACAGGAGCTTGAAAGGTCCATAAATGCTTTCCCTTTATAATATAACTATGGCACCACTTGACCCACAAGGAGTCCTTTTTACTGGCCAAGTCCCACAGGTGTTTGCAAATTGCTGCTCTATTCCATTCCTCAAGTCTTTTAATGCCCAAACCTCCTTCACTTTTAGGTACACAGACCTCTTTCCAAGATACTTTAGCTCCTCTACACTTCACATCCTTGCCATGCCAAATAAAGGCTCGAATTTTACTTTCAATAAACTTGATTATCTTCTTAGGCAAGAAAAATATGCTACACTAGTATACTTGCATACTTAGTAAGACCGAGGTAGCTAATTGCACCCTACCTGCATAAGATAAGTACTTGAAAGTCCAGCTTGTGATCTTTTTTGTCAACCTTTCGATTAGGACAGTGCAATCCTTGTACTGCAGTTTGGTAGATATTAGGGGTACCCCAAATAAGTCACTGGGAGTTTACCAACTGAAATTCCAATGATGTTTGCTAACTCTTCAGTGCTTCTCTCATCAATACCAGCCATGTACATAAAGCTTTTATTCAGGTTAGGGGCCAATCCTGATAAGTCCTCAAATTCCTTTAAAGCTTGCTTTATCATGATCAATGAATTACTATCAGCCTTTGCCAATAACAATAGGTCATCAGCAAAACAAAGATGATTTATTTGCAATTCTTGACATTTTGGATGGTACTTGAATGCTTCTTGACTAGCATAGAAATCCATAATACCTGTAAATCCCTCCATGACCAACAAGAATAGGTAAGGTGAGATGCGGTCACCTTGCCTTAGTCCTTTTTTACATCCAAAGTACCCATCCATTCCACCATTCATGTTGATTGAGAATCTAGCTGTGGTGATGCATTTCATAGTCCATTCAGTAAATTGTCTTGGGAACTGCATAACTTCCATGATCTTTTGCAGAAAATCCCACCCCACTGAGTCATAGGCTTTTTGGATATCAATTTTGAGAACACACCTTGGCTGCCCTCCTTTTTTATGATAGTTCTTCACTAGTTCCTGCATTAATAGGATGTTGTCTGCAATATTTCTGTTTTCTACAAAAGCTGCTTGCCTTGCACTTATGAGCTGCGGTAACACCTTCTTCAGCCTAGCACATAGCACTTTAGATATACACTCTATGTTACATGGACTCTTCAAAATGTGTGAAGTACCCGTGTCGGACACTCGTCACTTGGACATGGGTATGGAATATGTTTCCGACACATCCCGTAGGATATGCCACAAGGAACACTATATTATGGTGTTCCTTTTAGTTTGTTATTGCTTTGAGATGATCTCAGTTGTCAATTAAAATGATATGCATACCATAAAACACTATGTAAACTACAGAATAAGTAAGAAACAAGAATAGGTGGGAATATTCTGCCGTGTCCCCGTGTCTTGGATTTTGAAAAATAGACGAATCTGACACTTGGACACGTATCCGACTCGGACACTCTTACCGAGTCCATGTAACATAGTATACACTTGTATATCACATTACAACAGGCAATAGGCCTGAAATCCTTCATAGTGCTAGGGCATGGAATCTTAGGTATTAGAGTTAGTGCAGTGTTATTGAATAGCTGCACTCCTTTTGCTTTTCCAAAAAATTCCTTAATTGCTGCCATCACATCCTCTTTTAGAATTTCCCAGTTTTGCTGATAGAATTCTGATGTGAAGCCATCTGAGCCTAGTGCCTTGTTAGGTCTCAATGAAAACATGGCAGCTTCTATTTCTTGTTCACTAACAGGTGCATTTAGTAATCCTTGATCCTGTCTATGTAGTCTTTTGTGTATCACTTCCCTTAGCCTCTCCAAGGTATGCTGGTCCACAGGCCCTGCAGTGGACCAGCATTGAATTTAGAAAATAACACCATTGACATTGAATTTAGAAAATTTATCCTTGAGAGACCAATATATTTTCTGTTTGCCAACTATGGAACTGATAGAACTTATTCACCAAAAGGAGCCAACGAAGGGGTGCAACCCATGCACACAAAAAGTACAAATTCAACTCTGTAAACAGCCTGAAGCTGTCCACAATCTCTAAATAGGCTTCACTAGAATCGATTACCACTTCCCCACTCAGCATATAAAAGTGCAAAGTATGAGCAGTAAGCCCCTTTAGAGGCAATTCTTCTCCTTCAAGAACTTTCTTGTCCCTTTCTCCCCAAATGCACCACAAGAAGCAAGGAGGACTCGGATCCCAGCATTAAAAGACCAACTACAACTACTTTTATACCATTGTTCTTAGCTCGTTAAACTTCCTGCTTATTACTAGCCATGCTTTAATGGAGATCATTTATATTACGCCCATAAGAGAGTAGGTTATTGATGTAAAATATACACTTGTTCGTAATTTCTAGAGAGAAATTCAGCAACAGTTGACTTATGCCTTGTCAAAAGCTCCTAACGGTATGCGTACAACAGCACCAGTACTCATATAAAGCAAAGACACAAAGACCTATATAAACACTCAAATCTGACGTAAAGCAATTCTAAAAGTTTTTAGTGAAACACAAGAAACGTATGCTTGAAATAGATAAGCTTGCACCCCTAAATGTGAAAGTCTTGCTTGATATAAAGTGTTTCATTTCCAAGAGTAATAAGGATCTTAACAGACAAAGATAACACAAAAGCACATATATGCAGTAAATAGTCCATAAATTTAGAGCTTGAAACCCATTCATTAAGTGCATTACGGCATGTATGGATGGGATGCAAGCATTAGATCGCAGACGCTAATAATAGACGGTATGTATGCATGTTTTATTACGCGCTTCTCAAGGTAAATATCAAGCATCGTGAAAATCCCAAAACTATACATGGAATACTTGGCCAAGTTATTTGATCTTGAGGTTAGCTGATTATGATGTGTTTGTGTAATTTTCTACATGGTTTTGTTTTCTGAGTCTCGATTCCATATGGATGGAAATACTTATACAATTTCATAGAAACCTACATGCCAAATGAACGAAATGAGGAACTGATGCGGAAGCAGTCTTTGCTATGAGTGCTACAAATGGATGGCCAAATTAGAAGTTACCGTTGAAACTTATATAGCAGTAAAACTGTCTATTGCAAGCACTGGCAGTAGCAGAAGTATAGCTTTAATATCAAGTGCAAATACAGGTAGAGTCATGTACCTTATTTTGACATACAAATGTGTTGAAAATTCTGATTCAAACAACACGAAGGTGTCTTCATATTTTTCCAAAAGGTTAATTACACTCGGTACTCATGAGGTTTTCTTTTCTTACACACGGCTACGTCTAATTAACTATTGAAACTACACTAAATTGCAATTTTTATTTTTCAGCTCACACAGTTAACATAATTAGTGGATAGACGGTAATACCCTTCAAAGCAAATCAAAATTTCTGAAAATGCCATCCGTTTTCCTCCTCTTTCTTCCAGAATCTCTCTCTCTCTCCCCCAGACCACCACTATCTGTGTAAAGCAATTGGAACCTAAAAAACGAACCCTAGCGCTTGATTCAATCAAACCGTAGGGTTCAAGCAGGGTAATTTGAAGACTTTCAAGGTGCTATTATCAAGGAACTGAACTGGAGTTTTTAGATATCGAGAAATTTGTCTATGGCAATGGGAGCTCGAGAACAGTGGTGGTGAAGGACAAGGACAGCGGTGAGTAATAGTAGACAAATTTATGGGTTAAGGTCAGCGGTTGTGGGTGTGGATTTGTGCGTGCCAATATTCGCGCATGTGTAAAGGGCATACGTCAGCAGTGGGTTAGGGGTATATGTGTGTGGGTGTTGTGACGGGAAAAAGGTAGTTTGGTGGCAGTGGTGGGGAGTTTACGGTGGTGGTGATGGGTAGTGGTTCGAGGTGGCTGCTCGGCGGTGGCTGGGCGTCGCTAGTGGCTAGTGCCGGAGAAGACGAAAATTTCTTAAGGTCAATTTTGGTGGATCACAATAGATAGTATGGTGCGGTAGTGTCCTAACTTTTCTTGACAGTTCCTTAATGAGAAGGGGTATTGTGTAAGACCACTATAAACCACAATGCCCCGAGTGTAATCATTGCTTTTCCAGAATTGTATTGAGTTAAGTATCATTATATTCTTATTTATGAAAATGCTAGTTTGTTCATGTTATATTTCTTAATAGAACATAAAATAGAAATGAATGACATAAATAACCAAACAGAGTGTAGACCTGCAAGAACCTCCATAATGAAAGCACATTTATATGATGCATACATGATATTCTAAAAAATATAGAGTTATTTAAACATTTTGTATAAGTCAGATATTCAGTGAATCTAAGTCACAAGCTTTATAAATCCTATTCAAGGTTTCATATATTATAATCAGCTCAACAAAGGTAAGGGTGTGAATTTCCTAAAATGGTTGTAAATCTAGCCTCACCCACAACGTATTTGGCGATTCTGATATGGCTATTCAAAAGTTCTGCACTAGATTTCGATACAAAAAAACCGAGGGTAGATAAAAATGACTAGAAAATTAGCATGTTGGTGAAAATGAGATACATTTTACCTTCACAGATATATTGATATAATCTATTAGCACAACGATGCACGGAAATGAGATATATTTTCAAGTATTTTACACATTTGTTGTCAATTCATTAAGTATTGGGCTAATATATGCATAGAATTTATATACGTAAGTGGTGTCAATTATTAAGTTGTACTCCGTATCATATATGTAGAGAAACCTCAGTTATTCTTTCTGTTGTTTTTAATTCAAAACGTTGTCGACTATGTTAAAATACATGATTGACGAGAAAACCAAATTGCATATGTACGCGCCCATTAGCTAGTGCAACCAAACGAAGAAAAGAGAGATGTGCAAAGTACCTTGTCTTGGCGAGTAAAGGAGGAGCTGTCGGACGTGGCGCACGAGCTCCGCCGCCGGCGGCGCCGACTTGTTGAAGATCCGCTTCGTGAGGAACCAACGCACAGACGCCCCGTTTCTGGCCCGCGCCGGCAATGCAACTCTCTCTTTATAATGTTAACTGTGCTTCCTCGAATTTGGGAGCGTGTTTATTAAGGTTTTTGGGAAATCGATACATAGACGTTGCTCCACATTGCAGAATTAACGGCTGTTTTGGCAAGAGTTCGTTACGAGGTTGGAGTTGCAGAGGAACGAACAGGGAGACGGGCGCTCGCATGTCGCTCACGTGCTGCCCAACTCCCACCGCACGTTTCTTGTAATTTGCAAAACAAGCCCCGGATTATGGCACGATTGTGGAATCCTCCCGTAATATAAATTTAGTAGCAAGATTGCCCCTCCCCTCATAAGTTGTTGCGCATTTGGACGGGTTAGATGGACTACGATTGCTGCTTTGAATTGTAATTCCATGCTTGGAATTAGAGTCTTGATTCCAGGCGAACTCCATAAAATTTATTTTGCATTATCTTGGCCTACTTTTAAATCTGGATTTCTACTTACAAAATTACTACAATTTTAAGAAGTCAATGGGCCACATAGTTACTGTTGAAAACATCACAGTCGAGTTTAGCCGTAACCTTGTCAAACTTGTCAGAATCTTACACGAACAGTGTCGAATGTCATCGAAATTTGACCTTTAGGTTTATTGTGCACTTTGGTCTCTAAAACACTATTACAAAAACCCGATTCGAAAGCTTTCAAGTAATTGCATCCAAAAGCTAAAACTATAGTTTCTCTTCAATTACGAATGTAATGCCAATTTCCATTCGGACGGTCAGAGAACTTCGAAATGCTACGAACCTTCAATCCTGACATACTTAAAATCCACAATGTACTTTGTCCTCTAACTCGAATTACTCCATCTTCTCCTTCCCAAAAAACTTTCGTGATGGTAATTTAAACGTTTTTTGCTTACATGTAGATTGAAAGAATTGAATACCAACTACCTTGAGTTTCATCAAAAATTCTAATCATCCATTGACATAAAAACATTTAACGAGTTCTAATTTTTTTCAGGAATCGTTTAGAAAGTTTTGTAAGAAACACAAGAAAAACCAAATGCATCAATAATTTAAGAGCAAGAAGACAAATGGGGTCAGCTTGAAGTTGGTTAATGTCCTCTGAGTTTTTGTAATTATAGAAGAGCCCTCCGAGGTTTTAAAGCTGTAAAAGCCATCTCATATGATAAAGTTGGTATTTAAAACGGGTACAAGAAAAATGTAACGGGTCGGGTTACCAATACGAGATCACACGTTGACAACCCAAATTCCAAAATTCAAACGTGGTGTTCGGATTTTGCTGAGGAGGGAGAACCTCGGCCACAGATCCTCGTCCCACTCTTGGCCAACGTTAAACAACACGACTGTGTCCCAAAATGATTGCCCTTCGCAGAATGGCTTTGCCATCATCGCACTCCCTCTTCGCTTCCTCATCCCTCCACCTCTCACCAAACCCTAAACCCTCTTTAGTCTCTCCTCACTCTCCTGCCAGAACCTTCATCTCCAAAAAACTCGCAGAGAAGAGAATTGGGTTTTTCTTTCTACACAAGAGAAGAAATGGGTTCTCCACGATTTCCGCTGTGGCTACCGATTCGACTCAGACAGCCGTTGTTCTTGATAAGCCCTCCGAGGAGGCCCCAAAGGAGAAAGTCGTTCTTCCCACTAACAGATCATCCGAGACTCTTCTTAGAATTCGCCACACGGTAAAGTCACTTTGTGTATGTGTGTGTTTTGTTTCACTCTGTGTATGTGTGTGTTTTTCACCGTCTTATTTGACACCTTGTTTAGCTAAAATGCGGGTGTGCCTTGAGAGACGAGGGAGTGAAAAACTTATTTTTTGTTCTTTTTTCTAGCATTTGCAATACGAATCGTATGTTCAGTGTTGCTTGAGTTTATTAGATCAGGGTATAGGCATTTCTTATGTATATGTTACACCATATCAACTTTGAGCAACCATTTTGTGTATCGTTGACCATACATTTAGGTGGTCTGGTTAACTGTGATTAAGTGCGAGGAAGTGAAGAACATTTTCTTTAGCTTTTGACTTCTTCTATGTTAATTCAAATATTGTTGTTTGGGTATGATTGCAATACGAAATGCACCTTTTTTAGTATAAATTACAGGAAAGGAGCAACAGGGTTCGGGCTAATTTTTGTGTTTCTCATAGTTCAATACCTCACCTGAGTCAAATTTGTAAGTGGGTCAAATATGTATTGCGTGGGTCCTTCCCATGTAGTTGTAGTAGTGGGTTTCCCAATTGGGATGCTGACCTTGGTTAATCACGCTCTGTCTATCCTTGTAATTCATATGTGGACTGGGTGAAATTGTGCTGGGGGGAGTCGTGCGTTGAGAAGGGGAGTCGAGGTGCTACCCCTTTGTATTGTTATAGGGGGGTCCCCAAGGTAATTGTTGTTTTCAGTTCCCAAAACTGACTGGAAATGGCATACAATGCGAACAGTAGGTGAAACACTTGAATATAAACATACGCCATCCGTCCCGTGTTTTTGGAATATGTTAAGCAATAAATGAATTGATACAGAAATACTACAACGTTAGGGCTAAATGCTTTGATTTATACCTGCAGTGTGCTCATGTAATGGCCATGGCTGTTCAAAAGATCTTTCCAGAAGCAAAAGTGACAATTGGACCCTGGATTGAAAATGGTTTTTATTATGACTTTGATGTGGAGCCTTTGACCGATAAGGACCTGAAGAGGATTAAGAAGGAGATGGTGAGCATACAACTTCATAACACTGCTAGCATCCTAATGATAATGTGGAAGGTCACAAACTTGGGAAAATATTCATTATCTTATCGTTTCAGGGTACGGAATTTATTTCTTAAATCATCTGTAGGATCGCATCATTGGTCGAAATCTACCTTTAATTAGAGAGGAAGTTACCAGAGATGAAGCTCAGAGAAGAATAATGGCTATTAATGAACCTTACAAAATGGAGATTCTGGAAAGCATCAAGGAAGATCCGATCACAATCTATCATATTGGTAAGTCGTATCTACCTTCTTCAGGGAAGATTGCTATATTAGTATAGTGGTCCTGCTACCAGCGGTGTCATCTTTGGGTTGAGTACCAACCTTCCTAACTAGCGCTAATGTTGAAGATTCTTCTAGATATATGCTCTAGGGAATAATAAAACGAGTTTTTTTTTTTTTTTTTTGCTATACGTCCACAGGTAACCGATTATACTTATGCACTTGATACCCCTGTTAGGAAATCTCATTTAGTTTGATTTAAGTGTTCTTTAATCTTAAATCAGTCTGATTGAGCTCGTCTAAATCTTTAGATCGTCAGAACTGACTATGGTGGCATGTGATCCATGTTAACCGGGAACTATGGCATATCTGCAACATTAGTATCAAAAGACGGAGATAGTATCTTGAATAGGAAAGATAGATGTGGAGGTATCAATTATTAAGGAACGTTCGTAATGGGAGTCTATCTAACTGTGCTTGTTTACAACTTGTATTCTGTCGCATTGTTTTTTGGAACATAAGGGACTCATGCTTGTAAGATGTGTTTATGCTTTATATGCAGCTTTCATGGTTCGTGCCTAATATATTCTGTCACATTGTTTTTTGGAACATAAGGGCCTCATGCTTGTAAGATGTGTTTATGCTTTATATGCAGCTTTCATGGTTCGTGCCTAATATATGCTTAGCTTCCACATTGGATGGAACCGTGTCAAACGTTTAAGATGTAAGGCTGTAGTTGAGTGAGTTTTTATTTGTAGGTTTATACCTAGGAAGAGGAACTGCAATAAAAAATTGGTTATCAAATTAACATTTGAAGGAAAGAAATAGATATACTTACTATGCAGAATTTCTCACCTTTCCTTTAAGTAGGTACATGTGGCTGTTATGTTATCCTCAGTCTTCAGATCAGTATGGGTCCATAGACTCCATACATTCCCTAATAGCACATAGGTTTTTATGCTTGCCTATGCCAACGCTATCTATATGGCTTCGTTTGTTTGGCGAATAGCTGAAGTGGGCTGGTGGCAGTATGGGTGGTCCAGGTGGCCACCTCGGAGCCCAACCTGACCTAAAAGCTTAAGTCAATAGGTCTTCGTCCCTCAGTGTTCTATCAACCCCTCAAAGTTAATAGTTGTTTCCGATGTGGATGGGTACAGCACATGTTTCCTTGACCAGTATCCCCCTCAACGTGTGCATCCTACATCACCAGTTACAGCTCCCCCTTGAGCTGCATGTTTTGTTCTTCCAGCAAGCAATCCTGGTCTTTCAAGTTCCCAGACACCACCACCTGAGAGTTTAGTCACACTCTACAGACCCTTTGTGTTGCAAAGCTATCTTTCTCAGCACTCATCAAGAGACTACTCCACGAGTTAACAAGCCGTTACTTCATAGTGGAGCACAGCTACACCACAACATTTACACCATTTAGAACTTGGAGAGAACTGTGCGCTACCTTGCTTTGGAGAGTCAGCCCTGGGCTCTGAGACTACTTGTTAGGGAGCTAGGGAGACTGGGCCAAGAATTGATGCCCATCGCCCACCTTGGAGCCCAACCTGACCTAAACATTTATGCAAGTAGCTCTTGGGTCCTTAGTGTTATATCAACCCTTTAAAGTTTCTTGTTCTTCCGATGTGGAGTGGTGGGCCCAAATACGGGGTAGATTTCCTTTTACCCATTCTGGCCAACAAAAAAAAATAAAAAAATCAAGGCTTCTATACCTTCAATCTGATTTTGTCTTGCTGTTTCACTTGTGAACTACTCTCTCTCCCTACCTGGTTGTCCCTTGGTGGTTGTTCCATTGATATGGGAGAGGCTACATGTGGCTATTATTTAATAAAAGATGGGAAATATCATTGCTGTCCTGAAGCTTGAACTGGGGGTATATACTATAGTTAAATGGGCTGGAAGGTCCAGAAAATGCTTAAAACTGGGGAATGAGTGTGCTTGAAGCATGGATTAGACCATTACTTGGTACAATGGTAAAACTGCAAGCTATCAAACTTCTCTAGTGTGAAAGCGTGAGATCAAGCATATGAAAAGCAACTCCGTGTGAATAAATGCTGTGCCATTCATACCAGGAACCAATATTTGGTTGTGGAACACAAAACGCGGAACTTATTGGTATCAACATTATTATATTATAATGAGAAGTACAGCCATAGAGCACTGACAAACATAGATGCTTCCTCTCCTAATATCTTAGTCTGCAATTTCTTTTTTGGGTCCACGAGAATTTTCTGACGAGGAAATGAAGGCATTATGTATCTAGAGTCCTAGATGCATATGGTGTTTCATTTGCGAGGTTCTTATCACGTGGTGATGTTTCATGCAGTAAGAGCCATCATCTTTAGAGATGTTGTAGACTATTCTGTCTGTTTTGACTATCTTCTTTATGTATTCCAGGTAATGAATGGTGGGATCTTTGTGCTGGGCCTCATGTTGAGTCTACTGGAAATATTAGTCGGAAGGCTGTTGAACTTGAATCTGTTGCTGGCGCCTACTGGAGAGGAGACACAGATAAACCAATGCTCCAAAGAATTTACGGCACAGCTTGGGAAAATGAAGAACAATTAAAAGCTTACCTCCACTTTAAAGAGGAGGCTAAGCGCCGGGATCACAGGCGCCTTGGTCAAGATCTTGATCTGTTCTCCATACAGGTAGCTATTATAGAAATTCTCATGATTTGGGTTTAGAAATATTGGTGGATTTGCATCATATTTAATTTCATTGCATCTCAACTCCCGGTAGTCACATTCACACACGTTATGGTAATTTGATTTGTCCCAAACTTTTTCGTGGATAATCCGCAGGATGAAGCTGGTGGAGGTTTAGTATTCTGGCATCCCAAAGGTGCCATTGTGAGGCATATAATAGAAGATGCATGGAAGAAAATTCACATAGGACGTGGTTATGATCTGCTGTATACTCCACATGTCGCCAGAGCAGATCTTTGGAGTATTAGTGGTCATCTTGACTTTTATAGAGAGAATATGTATGATCAGATGAAGATTGAGGAAGAACTTTATCAGCTTCGACCAATGAATTGCCCTTATCATATTTTGGTATACAAAAGGAAGCCTCACTCGTATCGGGACTTTCCAATCAAGGTTGCTGAGCTTGGAACAGTATATAGGTACGAGTTATCTGGAAGCTTACATGGCCTTTTTCGAGTACGAGGTTTTACCCAGGTACATTTTTATGTCACGGATTTATATATATCATCTTAGGAGTCGGAGCTACTTTCTTAGCTCGGACTCTATACATCTAAATTATTGGTGGAATATTAGTCGTTAGTTTAGCCCTTAAGCTATTGCACCTTAATTGAAAGGATTGTTAAGGGCGTTTGCCATCTTTCCAGGATCTGTCTCATGCGATTCATTATTAAGGATTGGCTAATAGTTATTTGTTACTTCTCTACTTGGATACCTAACTTCAAAAGGATAAACCCTCTATTGAGCATCCATTAGAGAGAAGCCCCTAAGAGTGTGGCATGGAAGGGAGGGGTTAACCAATGCACAAAGATTCTATGCAAAAAAGAAGCAATAACTGAGCAACACTGTGGGGTCACCCCCCTTACAAAAAGCAAAACTTCGATCTTAAACCTAAAATAGCTACATCACTGCTCCAAGGTAAAACTCATTTTTGTGATCTACAGTAGCCACCGCCAAGGCTGGAAACTCCTCCGTAAATAAAGGAGACTAACATATGATGATTGAAGGAAATGGAAGCTCCATCCCTTCAAATGCTCATCTGTTCCTCTCCTGCCAAATATATCTCGAACTCCATGCCAAGAACCTCAACAGCTCTGACATCAGTCTCGGGATCACCCATGGGATACATGCCATAGCCAACTCAAAAGACAGAAGCTTGTCTCTACTACACAATGTAAAGGAATGTTGTTCCGACTTCTCATCCTTCTCGCACATTAAGCACCAACACCAAGTGGAAATATTTTTCCGCCTTGCTAGCAAGTTGTCTATTCCAAAGTAAGTCTCTTCCGAATGCCGCTCCAGTTGAATGGAACTCCAACTGCCCCTGATAATCAAGTAAAAAGAGCTAACCGTACATTTGCTTGTATATTTAAGTTTACATCTTGGGGCATTGTCCTATTGACTAGGAAACTCTAGCTCCCCCAACAACTAGTGCAGTGGCTCAAACTCCTAATTTTGAACCTTGGGGGTTCAACAATAAGTCATTACCTTAATGGCAAACTCTAGTTGCTCACCACCGCACCCGCACACGAGTCCTCAACCCAGAATCTCACCCAGAGTCCATTTCCCACCATAGCAATATTTCTCCAAAGACTTACCCCATGCCTGGCCTTTGATGGACCCTCACTGAGCCGACTTTGCCAAACCTACCTTTCATGCTCCCCCACAATGTTGCCTCCTCCCTTTGGAACCTCTTTAATGGCTTCCAATAAGCGCCTGATATAAGGTAAGTCAGAAGTCTTATATTGTGGTCTTATTGAGAGCGAGCCTTATCTTGCCACAATTTGATCCTGCGGATTTGGAAACGTCATGAGCGTGCAACTAAATGAATTATATGCAAAATATGGCAGGGAGAAGATAATGTATTCTTTTGCATCTTTAGCCTCTCATTGGAGACGCCATGTTGTTTGAATTATTGACTTCTTTTCCCTATTGATTTCGCAGGATGATGCGCACATATTTTGTCTAGATGATCAAATTAAAGACGAAATAAGGGGTGTCTTAGATCTTACAGAGGAAATATTACTGCAATTTGGTTTTAACAAGTACGAAGTGAACCTTTCAACAAGGCCAGAGAAAGCCGTGGGAAGTGATGATATATGGGAAAAAGCAACATCTGCCCTCAAGAATGCTTTGGATGATAAAGGATGGAGCTATCAACTTGATGAAGGCGGGGGTGCCTTCTATGGCCCAAAAATTGATCTCAAGATTGAGGATGCTCTTGGGAGGAAGTGGCAGTGCTCTACCATACAGGTAGGTTCTTAACTTGAGAATAGTGTATTTTGTTGGGAATTTTCATAGCATCAATTTAGTTGGTACGTTCTTAACTTCGAATGGTTATGCGCGCTCTCTCTCTCTCTATCTCTCTCTCTCTCACACACACACACACACACACACACAAATAATCATCGATAATGACAAATATGATCCTAGTCAAATAGGCTTCAAACTTGAAGCATTCTTTCTCTATAGACAGTAGTTCCTTTATTCACAAATGCTCTTGTTTTCCCTTGTGCCGCAGGTTGATTTTAATTTACCACAACGTTTTGACATGACATATGTTGATTCCAACTCAGAAAAGAAACGGCCTATCATGATTCATAGAGCAGTTCTTGGGTCCTTAGAGCGGTTCTTTGGGGTGCTAATAGAGCACTATGCTGGAGATTTTCCATTATGGCTCTCTCCAATCCAAGCTCGAGTTTTACCAGTTACAGACACACAGGTAAAGACAGCGTCATAGACACGTTTACAATCTCTTCTAATTACTTGAGATTCCTTATGGTAAATTGGAAATTTAAAACGTTGGGACCTGTAATTGATCTCACTACTTTGCAATTTGAATCCTACTTCTTGCCTAATGTTTGTGCACCACCGAAGCATTCTTTCCATACTTTTATGGTCTGATGATACCGATGGTTTTGTCATGATGAATCCTCATTAAACAGCGATATGGCCTCGTTTGCTCTATATGAATCTATTCATTTGACAGTATCTGGAATCTCGTCTAATTTGGTCTAATTATAGGTTTCTGCATTATGATAAATTGCTCCGTTTTAACAGATTGAATACTGCAATGAGGTGACTAGGAGGATGAAAGCTAGTGGTATTAGGGCCGAAGTGTGCAGCGGTGAGCGCCTGCCAAAACTCATCAGAAATGCAGAGAAGCAGAAAATCCCGTTGATGGCTGTCGTGGGGCCCAAGGAGGTTGAAACGCAGACTCTGACGGTGAGGTCCAGGTTTGGTGGGGAGCTGGGCACCATGAAGATTGATGATTTTATCAGCAGAACCACATTCGCGGCTGAAAATAGAACATTCCTGTGATACACTGGAGGTTGTCCAGCAAATACGAATTTTCTTCTAGAACATTTAGCTGATAAAGCAAATTTATACAATCAATAAAAGCATTTTAATCTTACCATCTTGAACTCTTGAGGTTAATCTTCAAAATTTGAGGTTTTTATATCAATGTATTCTGTTGTTATTATGTACGGTAAAGTTCATTGAAAGGCAGGAACTAACAACGATACACTACGTCTGTAAGACAAACCAAGCTGGTTCTTCATGGTGGCTTGCTCTTTTGACATCCGCTTGTGAGAGCAAAGCAATTTTGTTTGAGCTTGTCAACGTATTGAGCTCAGCTCGATTAGTAATTAAATATATGAAGCTAAGGTTTAGAGCCATGTTCGTGTTGGCTTGAAAGTTAGAATACTTTTTGTAGGTAGTCAATTTATCGAGCTCTGGTCGATATATAAAAATAAAAAAAAACTACTATATAAATTATAAAACTTGGATCGCCTTGTTTGAATACAATTTAAAATTCGATACATTTTTTTTTTTTTTTGAGAGAATGAAGGCATATATACCAATACAAAATATGTATAGTCGGTCTCTCGCGAGACAGTCGTACGCCAAATAAATAAATACAAGAAAGGGAAAGAGGCACATAAAATCAGCATGATTACCAAAACACCACAATGGCAAAGCAACAACACGGGCATATATCAGGGAGGCAGAGCAAACCATTTCTGCTTCAGACCTTGACCTGAGTTGACCGCAAAAAATGCCAGTGCCGTGGAAAGCCGCAAAACCCGATCCGTGCCACGGGCGATATGCATGGAGTGTACCTCATAACTGCGATGATATAGAATACACAAAAGGCGATCCAAGGCAAGCTGTGTCTCTGGCCTCTGTATCTGCACAAGCAAATCCGAGTGAAGAAGCAGAAAAATCATGTGATGACTAAGATATTGTGATAACGAAGTAATAACGAGCACGACAGTATCAAGAGATGCAACAATATCATTCACTGAGAAAATAACATAAGAGTAGGCCCCGGTAGGAGTCCAGTCAGGGTTAAGCAAAAAGTTCGATAAGTTAAAACAAACCAAACTTTGCCACCCAAACCTCGACCAATAGATCCGATTGGTGTCGAAGTAGGATGAGCCGCTGCACGAGTGGATATAGGATTCAAGGCAAAAGGCAATTGTTAATTAGAAGAAACTAAATTATTAGTGGTCGGAAAAATCTTGGTGGTGTGATTGTGGGAAAGATTTCATACCCATCATTGTAAACTAAAACAGACCATTAACATGTTTGGCATAAACATGTGCTCTGCTCCATCCATCCTCTGAACCAGTATGAACCCCTACATATGAGGAGAATTTTCTGAACTTCAAAATCAGCCAAACACAACTGAAACATGTGGACCTCAGGGATATATTACCTAAAATTAGGCTCAACATTTGTGGTTTCAAAACTCATTTTCTCACATTATAAATGAAGCCCATTTCGCAGAGTTCATTTTAAGTGTCTTACAAGTTTCAACTTTTAGAACGCCACCCAGAAAATAAAGAGTAGAAAGATTCATAGAGAAGAAGCCATGATGAGTTCCGTAGCGATTCGAGGAGTTACGTGCTTATTATTCTGGTTGGCATTAGTCACTAAAAGCCAGGGTAACACTTACAATGTAAGACATTATGGAGCAAAAATCAATGGCCGTTCAGATGATAGCCAGGTGAGAAATCCTTACATGTTTCAGAGTATATCATCATTCAAAAGATTTTTGTTTTCTCATTTCTGTTGAATCGAGTTTTTATATTAATGGAAGTCTATTTTTGTAAGGCCATTGTGAGTGCCTGGAGAGAGGCATGTGCATCACCAAATCCAAGCAAGGTTGTAATCCCGGCAGGAACCTTAATGGTCGGTCCTGTGAAATTCCAAGGTCCTTGCAAGGCTCCGGTTATAGTTCAGGCTCAAGGAACCTTGAAGGCACCGACGGACCTCAATAAGCTAAAGTCCCAAGACGGTTGGATCGTTCTCCAAAACATCGATGGATTGACACTCGTAGGTGGAACATTCGATGGTCAGGGATCAACTGCTTGGGCTGAAAACAATTGCGCCAAAACTGGAAAATGCAATTCCTTACCCATTGTAAGTCGTAATGTTTATGCTCCACCATCCCTTTAAAAGAGACGCAGTTTGCGTTCTGACATGAGAACATTCATTGTCGTCCTTAGTTACATTGTCCAGAAATAAGGCCCAGAAAGAGCTCAGAAATAAGGGGCCACCTTACACAACAGAAAGTCAAAACCTTCTTTTTATTAGAGAGACAAACCTGAAAATTGCCGTGGAAGTATAAGGAGGTGTCTGGTCAAAGGATATACTGAATTCTTGCTCTTCCTCTTTCTAATATGATTGTTTTTACGGTTTGTATTCTTGCAACAGAATCTGAGGTTTAATATGGTAAACAATTCGATAATTCGAGACATAACTTCGCTCAACAGCAAGTTGTTTCACATGAACCTGTTGGGGTGCAATAACGTTACTCTTCAACATGTTACTATCGACGCGCCAGCAACAAGCCTGAACACGGATGGAATTCACATCGGTCGTTCAAATGGGATCAACATTTCCGATGCAAACATAAAAACGGGCGACGATTGCGTTTCCCTAGGCGATGGCAGCCAACAAGTGAACGTGGAGAAAGTGAACTGCGGCCCTGGCCATGGCATTAGCATTGGAAGCCTAGGCAAGTACCACAATGAAGAACCTGTAATTGGAGTTACTGTAAGGAACTGCACCCTCACGAACACGATGAATGGTGTCAGGGTTAAAACATGGCCAGCTTCTCCCAATGGCCTTGCCCGGGACTTGCATTTCGAGAACATAGTCATGAACAACGTCAGCACACCCATATTGATAGATCAACAGTATTGCCCCTATGGTCAATGCAAAGCACAGGTACGTGATTAAGAAAGTTATGAAAAGATTTTACCAAATTAATCTTTGAGAACGTTATAAAAGGCTTTTGCTCGAGTTTTTTGATCAATGTGATGGCTTCTTGTGCTTTAGGTTCCATCGAAAGTTAAGATCACCGATGTGAGCTTTAAAGACATCCGTGGAACGTCTGCCACGAAACTTGCTGTGAAGCTTGTTTGCAGCAGAGGCACACCTTGCCAGAATGTTGAGATGAGTGGCATCCATTTGGTGTACCAAGGAAACAATGGATCTGCTACGTCCCAATGTGCCAACGTCAAGCCCATGCTCACTGGCCCGCTGTTCCCACCAGCTTGTGCATCGTCCTTGTCTTCTTAGTCTCCTGCTAGATATCTGCGACAGAAACTAATTAAAGTGTATATATTACTATAGAGAAAGTTTCATGCACCCCTTCATGCTTCCATGCATGATGAGTTGAGTGGTGAACTCTACTTGTATACTTCTTCACCCTTCACCTCCCCCAACCCCCTCTCTTGGGATGTGACTTAGAATCATACAGCACATGTTATTGAATTATGATCCTGAATGTTCTAGTTCTTGTATGAATAATCTGGAAGATTTTTCATGTGTGAACATGTCTTATTCTTTGGACAAGGGCTTCCAACAGGTGGGTTAAATTGCACGGTAAAAAAAGGTCTCCTTGGTGCATATACCGCTACATTATAAAAATTGCACCTCCGAAAGTACAAAACATGGAAATCATCGACAGGCAGTGGCGAAGTCAGAAATTGTGCACGGGGTGGGCACTTAAATTTAATCTTAAGCCTAATTATTTGACAATATATTAACCCAACAAACAGACAACTTAAATGAGCATAAATCGAAAGGGCATGACAGAATTACCCACAATTTTATGAGTAGCCAATTCATACACTCACTTTCGACCTCGGTAAATCCAAAGGTAATTAAAAAACTTGTATGTCAATTTAATTCCAAGAGTCAACACCGAACAAGACAGTTATATTAAGAGAGCAAAGATTGAGACGACTACAGAGATAAAGATTGGAATTTCGTTCATCACAACAAAATATAGTATAAATGCCGTTTATTAAGACGATTATTTTAGTGCCGTTCTTTTTATGCATCTTTTACTGTGAGCCCGAAATTTAAGTGTAATTAGTAAAAATGTCGTATTTTTCTAGGCATTTTAGCAAACGTCACGTGTTAGGAACATTTTTCAATAGAACGTCTCTTTTTTGTGCTCACTTACCATATTATCATATATTAGTACCATTATTAAAACACATGAAGCTCTTTCCAAAAAATAATGACAGTTTATTTTAATCAATGGTTCAAATTAGTTTTTCAGCATTTAAATCAATTCCTTAAACTCAACCTTCCAACCCTAAACTAGCAAAAACAATTAGCCGCCACTTTTCCATATGCTGAACTTCTCATCTTCCCCTCCGCCCCCATTTCCTTCTACTGTACTTCTCTCTCATCTTCCTTCCACCTGCCTGCCTAAAGTGGTTTCTTCCCAAACTCTTCCACCTGTCTATATATGTCGGCGGCAACAACACCATTGCCGGTGTACTCTAAACGACGGAGAAGGAGGCAGCAGGTGGGCACGTGCCCCCCGCTGCCTCGGCTACTGTCGACAGGCAGTTGTAAATATCACAGCTTTTAGCCACATTTTTACATGTGGCGAAAATCATCCTAGTTTGTGTTGGAGTATGAATGCTGCTGTTCTTAGATCTCTGTCGCGATAGGTTCATGCGCGATGATGTTGCATGCAAGAGAGACTTATTTTAGCACCCCCTGGGATGAAATCCTGGCTCCGCCCCTGTGCGCGATGATGTTGCATGCAAGAGAGACTTATTTTAGGCTGTGACGGGCAAGAAATGCTTGGATCTAGTAGCCCATGATTCGTTTAAATAGGCAGGAGATTTCGTTCTCTTAAGCCATTTTACTTGAGAACTAGTTAGAGCTAGCCCCACGCGTGTAGCGCTTGGGGTTCTTGTGGTTGTGATCATGATTCATGAGCCTGTCAAATGTCATGCTATTGGTCAGGTCAAAGACTAATTAAGATCCATAGGTCATGGTAAAGATCCATAGGTTATGGTTCTTTCAATCAGACAAGCAATTGATAATGATAAAAACAAACGTAATGTAGGAGGTTACATTCAAATAGTAACATTCTTCCTATGGTTTGACTCTTACTATCGTTCTTGTATAAGAGCTTAACATTCATATACAACGACAAGTGGTACTCTCTTCATGAATCAGTCGATTATAATCTCGAAAACGTAAATTCTAAACCCTAAATCCCAAGGCCTTATAAACCCTAAACCCTAATTTTATCTCCGACTAATTGGACATAATTTTAAAATGATGGACGCCAACTCTGGACATAATTTTAAATTAACTAACTAATTAAATTACTAATTAGAAGCTATTAAAAAGATAATTAAAAGTAATGATTGACTAAATCATAAACCCTAATTATCTTTTAAGAGGATTTTATTTTCCTTTATGTTCATTCTTCCCCAAAACACCAGCTTCCATGACCATCAACCAACACCATCACGCCACAGTATCACCGTTGCCCATAGCCAGTAACCACCACCCATCATAACCAACCGCCAAAACCACGACGGAGTTACTGTTACCCAAAAATCAGATGTGACACTACAAGAAAAGAGAGAATTAGCGACGAACTTTTAGCGACGGACCAAATTCCGTCGCTAAAAGTCGTTTCAGAGATGGAAATAACCGTCGGTAAAACTATTTAACGACGAAATAATTCCGTCGATAAAAACACCCGTCGGTGAAAGTAGGGTTTTGCCGACTGACTTTTACCGACGGGTGTGTTCCGTCGGTAAAGGCCTTAAAAAGATCAGATCCCCTTTGCTTTTCTTTCTCCCGTTGCTCTCTCTCTCTCTCTCACCGGCGATATTCCCTCCGTCACCATCCCGGCAACCTAGCCCCCGACGGAATAGAGCCTGCCACCGACGCCGCCACTGCCGCCCATATTCAAAATCGAAGGACCGTCGCCACCACTGCCGCGCTGCCGCCACTGCCGCCCATATTCAAAACTGAAGGACCGCTGCCGCCACTGCCGCGCCGCCACCACTGCCGCGCTGCCCATCTTAAAAAACCTTGCAAGGTGCATCTAAACCTCCTTTAGCTTATGTTGGTAGTACATCTGTTGTCTTGTGTTTTCTTCGCGATTCTTACTCGATGTTATGAGGCGGGTCTGTGGCATTGTTTACTGCAGTTGCAAGAGCGTCTAATTTTTTTTATGCGAAATTCGTGGATACTTGTTGATATTTAGTCCAATCAATGTAAAATATCAAGGACAAGGTTCAAAGAAAGGGTGGGCCATTGATAAAGAATCGATTCCAAACCACAATGCTAGTAGATGGCGGGCCTCCGCTTTTCTTTTCATTAATGAAAAGACTGGCCTTACAAAATCGATGAAAAAACCTAGTGACAGAAACTTTAGTTGCAGAGTGCTCCCGAGCAGAAATATGTCTCAGGTGAACAAACATACTTAGTTTTTTTACTTAAGATGGTTTATGACATCGTTCGTTTACTTTTTTTCTTTTTTTAGAATGAATGAATAGGGTTCCAATTCAACCGACCACTAAATTGAAGTAATTGAACCATAATTGAACCCTAATTAAACCCTAAATTGAATGCCCTAATCGAATCGGACCCTAAATTAAACTAATTGAACCCCTAATTGAACCCTAAATTGAATGCCCTAATCCAATCAAACCCTAAATTGAACTAATTGAACCCCCTAATTGAACCCTAAATTTAATGCCCTAATTCAATCGACCCTAAATTGAACTAATAGAACCCTAAATTGAAGTAATTGAATCATAATTAAATCCTAAATTGAATGCCCTAATCGAATCGAATCCTAAATTGAACTAAGTTATCCCCTATTTGAACCCTAAATTGAATGTCCTGATACAATCGAACCCTAAATTGAAATAATTCAAGCACATCGGATATGTGTATTTTGAACAAATTTTTTACATTTGAACATTGATAATTTTAGGTTGTTAATTGTGCATTTGAGAATTGTGATTATTGATCGATGATTTTAGGTTGTTAATTGATGATTTCAGGTTATTAGCTGTGCATTTGAAGTAATTACGATTATTAATTGATGATTTTAGGTTGTTAATTGATGATTTTAGATTGTTAATTGTGCATTGAGCATTTGAGATATTGAGATTATTGACGGAGGATGGGACCCAATTGGATTGAATGTGTGATTTTTGTTAATTTTTATTGCATTGAGCATTTGAGAATTGAGATTGTTGATGGAGAATGGGACCCAATTGGATTGAGATACCTGTTAGTTAGCGTAGACACATACCAAATTAACGTATGCCGATGTGTCTGGAGGTGCGTGTCAGTGGGCGTCGGACACGTGTCCGCTGGACGTCGGACACGTGTCCGGAGGCGTCAGACACTTGTCCGCTGGGCGTCGGACATGTTATCCGGAGGCGTCGGACACGTGTCGGTATGTGTCGGATACGTGTCCGGAGGTGTCAGACACGTATCAGACACCATATCGACACCCTCTATGAGGTGTCGGAATTGAGATTGTTGAATGTGCATTAAATTTAGGTTAGTTAGGTTAATGCGACATTTTTAGCATGCACCCCCTGGAATCTCATCGTGGCTCCAGCACTGGCTATAATTAGCCCTAATTAGTTTTGATTAACAATATTTTAGTAAATCAATATTCCACTTTTAGGTCTAACGAGCCTACTTAGTTTTAATTAACCCTAAGAACTTAATGAAAATCAAATTAGCTGTAATTACCCCAAATTAGCCCAAATGAACCCAATTATGCGCATATTGATTATAGTTAGCCTAATTAGTCATAATTTTACACTAACATAACCCAATTAAGCCTAATTAGCGCTAGTTAGGACTAATCAACACTACTCGGCACCATTAAAACCCTAATTAGGACTAAATAACCCTAATCATGGAGTCGAAACATATGATGCATCCCTTAAACAAAATTTTCAGATGAGGGCTGCTTTGATGTGGACTCTACATGATTTCCCCGCATTGGGAATGACGTGTGGCTGGAGCACACATGGGAAGCTAGCATGCCCTGCTTGTATGGGCGTGAACCCTGGTCATACGTTAAAGCACTGCGGAAAGGCCTCGTGGTTCGGATGTCACCGTAAGCTTTTGCCACCGGGCCATCAGTTTCGTAGACAGAAGGATAAATTTGACGGGACAATCGAGCGTGAGGTTGTCACACTGGACTATCCATCTGGTGAAGAAGTACTCTTACACCTGGAGGCACTTGATACTTACATACCACACGGTAAGGGTGTGCCGGATCAGAAGATTGCAGGGTTCAGGAAAGAGCACAACTGGAGAAAATTTTGTATCTTCTGGGAGTTAGCCTACTGGAGGACGCTCGTTATCCGAAACAACATGGATGTGATGCATATTGAGAAGAAAGTTTTTGATAATGTGTTCAACACAGTGATGAATGTCAAGGGCAAATCGAAAGATCACCTTAAAACGAGAAGGGATCTACAACAGTTGGGTGTACGCCGTGAATTGCATCTTCGGACAGTCAGTGGGAGGACCATACTTCTAAAATTACCTTACTGTCTAGACAAGAAACAAGTGGAGAAGGTCTGTCAGTGGGTTAAGAATTTGAAGCTTCCGGATGGGTTTGCGTCAAACATATCTCGTTGTTGCAATGTATCAGAATGCAAGTTCCAAGGGATGAAGAGTCACGA
>JAVXUO010001189.1:0-83262 GCA_033065855.1 Escallonia rubra | reverse complement strand
CATAAATGTAGATCCAAATTACCCATACCTGAAGTCCTATACAGGAAATATGCCTCTGCTGTGAACAGAAAATGAAATGCATTATCAGAAACTGTTGACTTACCGTTTAAACCGGCTGTAACGAGAATAACAGGATATTTTCGTGCAGCAATCTGTTGAAAGCACAAAATAAGTACATTCATCTTTAAACAATCTTCATATTACGTTAAACTACGGAATCAATTCCAAGGGTATGAACTGCTGGTCAACGTTAGCTTGCTGGATTGTGGAACTCTAGTTAAAATGAAAGAGGAAAAAGTAGTCTGGTGCTCACATTATCAACAGGAGAATACGATTTCATATAGAAGTAGTATTCTTCTTTACGAGGATCGCCCCATTCCTGCAGTAGCAAAGTGAAAGCAGGTTCAGGAAAAAAAGTGTCAATCCATGATGTTCCCGTTTCGCCTAAGAAAGTTTCGGTATATCGAATGCCTCAATTGCAAGCACGATATAACCTCACAGGTTATTATTACTCCAGAAAAGGGCCAAAGCATAAGTCAGAATACCTTTTAGACAACATGCCCTTTTATGCACTTGGGCCTCAGGTTAACTAAGACACCTGGATGAAGTAAACCTGTGGGTCTTCTAATGTTTGCTATCATTACAGTGCTATCAAGCTGCATCAATGACATCTACCCAAGTCCTTTTTTCTTTTATGGAGGCCGGATTGTTAAACGATATTTCCCGAAGCACAAGATGCAATGATGTTAGAAGAAAAGCTCGTATGTCCTCGTATGCTATTCAAAAGCTCGCTTTTACCAGCTTTACTTATGTCCTCTGTCATCATTTGACACTCGCTTTTACCAGCTTTACTCAAATCAGAAGTGCAAATAAATCACCCTTTTTGTCGAGAACCCATTTCAAAATATTATCAAATTCAACTTCCCACACTCGTCAGGAATGTGGTGCCACGCTGCCACAATAGAGAAACTGCAAATACTGTAGCGCCTTGTTGAATTGCTGCCATAACAGGTGATGGCTAGGTGCGTATACGTGTGGATGGCCATACTTGTAGGGGATCCTAATCCATACTTGTAATGGTTTTCAAAACAACAAGGATGACCCAACTACAGGAAATGACTGATGATCAACGACTTGTGTCATGGTTCACCTAGTCTGAGGTATGAACCCGCAACTCTTCGATTTAAATAAGAAGTTTGAACATTTAACAGCCAAATTCATCTTAGGAGGTCACACAGGCATAATTTTTGTCCCCTTTGACTATTTGCGGATCTGCTAGAGAGGATTCAAATATCTAGACATCAAATTGAACTAAAATTAGTAACTACATATCAAATAAGTACTAGTGACAAGCCAAAGAAGACAACAACAACATGTACTATTCTAGCACTTAGCAAAAAGTTATAGAGAACAGAAATTACGTAATGGGGGAATTGTGAAACAAGAATAAATCAAGTAACAGAAACCTTTAGAACGGAAATATGTAACTTCGCTTTGACAAGCCAAACTTGGGCAGCAACAACGATTAAAGTCAGTTCTCAAATTATATTCTCTAAGGAACTCGCAAAAGAAAAAGGGAAAAAAGAGAGGAAAAATAACGGAAACGGAGCGACATTGGAAAGCGAAGAGAAAGAGAAGGAATTTTTCCTCACCGGACATGACGGAATCGGTGTAAGCGTTTTCCTGGTGGAGGTAAGAGAGGACCTCGGGATCGGAGCGGGAGTCGTCGCGGAGCCAGTAGTAGTCGTCGATCCTGACGTCTCCGAACATCTCCATCTCGTGCCTCACCTTCTTCGCCACCGGCGGGGGCATTGACGGCTTCGTTCCGGCGGAAGTCATGGCCGGCGGTGAGTGTGCTGAACGGAGAGGGAGAGAGTGCGAGCGTGAGCTGCAGTTACTTCTGGAGGGAGATGGTAATGCAGTGGTCGAGTAAGAGGAGTAAGTGGCGGAGTCAGAATCTTTTAGGGTGGGTATCAAAATCCCAATCCAAAATTAACATTCTCACTGATAAATTCTCCCGATTGCTAATTGCATAGTGTAACTTTTACAACGCAATTGTTACATATTGATACTGAAAAAGAAGGGTTTTTAGGGTTTTTAGAAGTAGAAAATTTAAGAATTAATTACCAGATATTTCCTTACTTTCACATACTGTCGTGACCATTAGTATCATCGTTGAGAAAATTGACATGCCGACAATCGTCCGTGTGACTCGCCCCTGGCCTTGTCCGTGAGCACCGTCACCACTATGACTCGTCCCTGAGGCCATGCCTAAGCCCTAGACCTACCGTCCGTGTGACTCGCCCTTGGCCTTGTCCGTCGAGAAAATTGACATGCCGACAATCGTCCGTGTGACTCGCCCTTGGCCTTGTCCGTGAGCACCGTCACCACTATGACTCGCCCCTGAGGCCATGCCTAAGCCCTAGACCTACCGTCCGTGTGACTCGCCCTTGGCCTTGTCCGTCGAGAAAATTGACATGCCGACAATCGTCCGTGTGACTCGCCCTTGGCCTTGTCCGTGAGCACCGTCACCACTATGACTCGCCCCTGAGGCCATGCCTAAGCCCTAGACCTACCGGTAGACCTGGCAAACGGGTAAATTCGCGCGAGTACGGATAAAAACGGGCCGAATAAAAATTACCTTGATTTTTAGGGGTAGCCATTTTTTAAACTGGTACCCTACTTAGTCGGGTATTACCCGCAAGTAAACAGATTATTTTCTAAAAAAAATAAAAAACTTTTTTTAAATTATATTCACTTGCTTATTTTCTTTGGTGTATTTTTTTTCCTTCTTTTTGGTTACACAATTATCCTTCTAATTTCCATAACTCCGAAAAAATCACACAACAACAAAACCTAACAATCATCTCAGATCTCAAATCTCAGATCTCAAATCCCAACAAATAAGCACGTATATCTTTAAAAACAGAAAATCACCTCAAAAAAAAAATATTATATATATATATATATATATACACACACACACAAGTAAACAAATTAACAAAAAAATATACAAGTAAATCAAATCGATTTGATAATGAGATGACTTTGTAGATCAAGATAGATCTGTCACGAAATCAGCCTTCATCAGCGACGGCGGTGAATTTGTGGCCGGCGAGTGGCGAAGGTGAGGGTGTGACGGTGACAGTGGAAGAGAATCGGGTTTCTAGTAGCAGATCTGACTTTTGGTTCAAAGATTGAATCCGTGGTCAGCCTGCACTTGAACGACGGTGGTGACGGATTGACGATGACTGATGGCGGAACTGCGGCGAAGCTATGTCTCAAGATGGCGGTGACGGATTGAGCGACAAGCGATGGAGCGACCATGACGCCGTCGAGTTGACTTGACGTGCACAGCGATCGTCGATGGATCTGACGTTGAGGGGAAGAGAGAGAGATGTGTTGTGCGGTGAGGGTGGATCTGATTTTAGGGGAGAGAGAGAAAGACGAGTTGTGGGCGAGAGAGTTTAGAAAGGGAGGTGATGAGCGGCGAGAAAGAAATAAGAGTGAGTAGAGAAAGTGAACCCTAATGCTTATAAACTGAACAAACGCGGGTAATCCGTACCCGACTCGGACTGAACCGGAATTTACGTGTCGGTTCGGGTACGGGTAACATTTCAACGGGTCTATAATTCTTGTACCCGTACCCGGGTTTTTTTTACGGGTACGGGCCTTTTTGCCGGGTCTACCTGCGAAGGTGGACCGACCCGTGGATGTAGTGGCGTTGGCCGTTGAGGACGTGCCGACGGGAGTTAAGACCGGTGGGTAGTGAGAGAACTGAGGAAGAGACGGTGCTCTCCTCTCCGCATATGTGCCTTTAAGGCTTTAAAAATATTTGAGGCTTTGGAAACTGTAAGAATGAGAGTAAAAATCATTTTTTTTTTGTTGACTTTATGCATAGATTAAGTTCTTATTTCTACTTTTTTTGGTTTATTTGTTCAAGTTTAACATTTTAAATGACTGAAAGGATTTTTTTTTTAACCATCTTTGAAACTTTTAGATATATTAACATGTAAAATGGTCACAAATGTATCTCCTTTAAGCATTTTTTTTCAAAATTTTAGGTGTACACTTTCACCATTAAGGATAAAATATTTCATCTAAAAAGGAAATATTCTGGAGAAGCAGGTGGGCACCGGCCCACCAGTGCCCCTCGCTCCCTCCGCCACTGGGAAGAGTGTTGTCTTGATGTTGTTGGTGGTGGTGGCTTTTGGGCGAAAGCGGCTGAAAGACGTACAACTCCGTCGATGCTACAACTCTGGCGGGCAACCAAATCCAATTGCCTTGGAAGCCCTCTCGCTCTCACTTTCATTTCTTTTTTTGTTATTTTCATTCATGCGAATTTGCTCGTATTTGTGTTTGCTTTTTGTTGGATGTATGTGGAACTACTTTTACTTAAAAGTTTCCTTTTAAATCATTATTATGATTATTAGTCCTGTTCAGTGTCCACTATTTAACTAAATATACAATAAATTATAATCCAAATAATTTAAATTTACTTGATTTCAACAATTGGCTGGTCATATACAGTTGTAATCTTTTTTACGTCTTTAATATGCTTAAGAAATTCCATAGCTATATATTATTTTCTTAAGCATGCTAGTTTACTGCTTCGAGTTCTCGTGGGCTAAACTTTAAACACAAGTTCAAATCCAAACAAATACACATACCGCATGTGTATTTGGTCATTATTATGATTTATTTATATGTTATGGATGAAGCAGTATTTGGTGAAAGATGCTTTCATAAGTTGTATTGCGAGACGACTTGAAGAAATATTACGTATGATGTTGGATTGAAGTTTCGGAACAAAACCTTATATACGGAGTATACTATTATCTAATGTTGTTTGTATCTTCGGTGTTGGACCATTTCGGGATAGGATTCGTGCTATTTTCTAAACTAGTAGAATGCACGTGTGATGCACGTGAGTATCAACATGTAACAAAATGAGATTATATGTAGCTTAGGAAAGTTATAATATCATGTTTTCTCTAACTATCATAATTAATTATGCAGTTCAAGTGAACCTGTTAGATTTAATTGAAATCCAAAGTCACTCCTTTTTTTGAAACTCTCCTCGACAAGCTAGTATGTCGTTATTCACCGATCACATCTCACAAATCACGTGATGTGAGATAGTATTAGCACAACACTTATCATAGAATGCGAGAACATCAATTTTTCACGACTGAAAAATTCATTTTGGATAATTTTCATAACGGAGCCCCCTTCACTTACATCTAATTTCAAATACTATAGCATCCTTCCTCAAGCAAATGGCAAAACTATAGTGGAATGACTTCATTGCTCCAATAGGACATGGTGGAGATTAATCGAAGTTGTGATCGATACTTCTTTACGGACAGCATTGCAATTACAAATAAGATGCATGAGGAAAGTAACAAAAACTCAAATTGACCAGTATAATGAACCATTTGGTAATACTTCCTCAAATTTGTTATCGTTTTCCTTTAATTTTATTAACTTTTTATTTGTTTCATTAGTATCCTCTTCAACTTCTTTTCTTGTTCTTTGGTCTTTTCCCTTAACCCCTCTTTTTTTCTATACAAGTTGTTCAGAGTAGCTTACATTACCATGATTTTCACATGGATTTTCCTCTTAAGCTCTATATTTGCAAGTTAGATCGTAAAGATTTTATACCTAGAACCTTCACACGGGCTTTTGCCACGAGCCATTACTCCAAAATATTATGCACCTTTGCGTGCAATGCATATATGATTTAAATGAAAAAGAACCTATCGAACGAAAGATTGCATTAGAACCCAAGCTTTAAAGAAGGTCAAAACGCGTTTAGATAATAGCATACAAGCAGCACAAGATTCTTACAACTCACATGGTCAATAGCCTCCACATCAACTCCATATTCATCCTCTTCATGGTCCTGGAATGCATTCGTAGTTTATTATTACAAATTATTGTCCACCCAAGAGCCAGATAATTCTAATGAACTTACAAACACCCAAGAATATTATTCATTGTTCTCTTTTTCTTTGTAGATGATTCTTCAGTACTTATCTCTATACTAATATATAAATTGGAATCTCTTGTAAAAGGTACCCAACCCCCCCCCCCCCCCAACACACACAAAAACCCCCACACTACCCCCTCTCAAATTTTGGTGTTGCTTTCCTAGTTAAGAAACAAACTTACAACCTCTCTAGTCACAATCACGTAGAGTTAATTCTAATATCTTTATTCTTTGGAAAATTTTAATTCATAGATACATGTTTATTCCATGTAAGAAGGCTTTTGTAATTAATTCTTATAACTCCACAGATCATGTGTTACGGTAAAAATGTTAAAATATTTGTTGTACGGGCTTGATTGAAGTTTGCACTAAGAAAATTAAAGTTTGCACTAAACCAATAAAGCTATTTACGACAAGTTTAACAAGGAATTGTGTTGATGATATTGCAGTCTTAAGGTCGAGAAGAAGAGGGAACACCCTTCTTCATGACTCATAGAGAAGTGCGGTAGTGCGGACGGTGCCAGAGGTGGATGAATAGAGACTACTATTGGTCAATGAGTGGAAAAATCATTTTCTTAAGAGACAGAGTCGCAAATATAGTCCTCTCTCTTGTTATATCGCACGACAACTGTGTTAGAAATTTTCCCTAGAGCTAATGGAAAACCATGTACAAGAATTTATTACCATATTTTGACTGCTAGTAAGAAGCAAAGATTCGCTGTTGTAATTAAGAAAAAAAAAGAACCAAGAGGCAATTTGATAATGGTATACATAGTACAACAAATGAGGAAATTTTAGCGGAGGAGAACTAAGATAGAGAACGTGACTTTGGATACCTAACTAGTATTTTATATCAACTGAAAGTATGCATAAACCCACCCATTGTAATTTGCATGCCTTAATTATGAGGTAGAGAACTCACCTTAATGGAGACAGAACTGGTTGAGGCTCCGGAAACACAGACCTACATGAGGGAGGAGAAAAACAGCTCCTATTAGTTGTCCACTATGAACACAATAGGTAGAAATACTATTGCACCTCTTTGTGATGGTAGCCTTGGATCCAAAAAATAAATAAACCAATACTTTCACGCCATAAACTTTAAGCTAGCTAAGCTGCCACATTAATAAATTGTTCCTTGAAGAAATTCAAAACTTTTAACTGTAACTACAACACTCGAAATTGTTGTTGTCCTTATGCTCGCTACCACAAGTAAATAGTTGTTTGGACATATGTCACGGGTAATTTTTTGGTCTTGATAATTGTATACCAATGAGATTTGGGATTGGCGACGTCCTCCGCGTAAAAGACTTGTACAGCTTGACTAGCAAACACAAAGGGCTCGTCTGATGCAAGTCTTGACTTGACATTGACATCTACAATCCCTTGAGAGCTAACACGGATTCCTCTACTGCATGTGACATCGAACCACGTACACTTGAACATTACCAGGCGGTTTTGGGAACCCAGATATGTTAGCTCAACAATCTCATCTAGCTCTCCGTAAAAGTCCATGCAATTCTCGGCATAACAGTCGCCGTTGACCAAGACTCCACTGTTTTGGGTTTGTTTTGTTCGGTCATCATCTTTTACGTTAAACCTAAACCCGTTGATGATATAGCCTCCGTAACAGGATGTTTGTTTGTTAGGGCCTTCAGCTAGTAATTTCAAGCAGGAGGCCACTGGTCTATCCATTGACTGAACCTATTGTAGATGACGGTAAAAATTAAGGATAAATCAGTATACTAATTGGCCACAGAACTGTATATAACACATAATATAATTTGGTTAAACAATCTTACACGGATTTTGAACCACTGTACAAATTGTGATTTCCGATGAGATTCAAGTTCAGCGGGATCAGTGATTAAAGATTCCGCATCGAACTCACTGCAAACCAATATAGTTGACTCGCTTAACACACACTTTCAATTATGTACATCAATGTAAGTGAATTAAGACTTTAACTTACTCAACGAATGCCAAAACTTCATCGCAATTTAGAAGGGCATATATTGTTGCAGTACTGTACTCTTCATCCATTAGCCATCGAGTATACGTTCGGCCTAACGGACTACCTACTTGCTTGAATATTGACAATTGCCCCTCCAAATTTGTGCTTGCTCCGGGGTCATTTCGGCCTAGTTGATTTAACCTTGTACCAATATCAGGCCCGAAAATATTGACTACAAAAGTTTACAAGTTCTTCCATTACGTAAGCCTCCGCAATTGAGCCCTCAACCCGAGCCTTATTATAGACTTTTTTCTTTAAATGGAACATGAACCTAGAAGTTTAGCGAATCGATTTAGGTGGAATATCAATAATAACAGATGTCGCATTAAGTGTAAACGAACAACTGTAACAATTTAAGGATTACCTCTCGAAGGGATACATCCACAAATATTGCACGGGTCCACCCATCTTAGCTTCATATGCCAAGTGAACAGGCAGATGCTCCATTGAATCAAAGAACGAAGATGGAAGATTTTCTCCAGCTTCACTACAAGAAAAATGGCCTATAACACCGCTCTACAGCAGCGAACTAAAAAACCGTTGGTATAAGATACATATGACAGCGGGTTATAGCAGCGGCCGTAATAGTCGCTGGTATAAATGATATACAACAGCGGTTATGGTGTTCCGCTGCTGTAGCTTAAAAAAGTATTGCGCTTGTTTATGCGCGGCTAAAAATTTTACGCCCAAAAAGAGCCCGCGAGTTCTAGCGCCAAATGCCACCCAACAGTAGCGGCTAAGGAAGCTTTAAGCAGCGGCTATACTGCTGCGATAGCCCCCCTTTTTCTTTTAATCTCTTCATTCTGTATCCCACGAACTCACATAATCAGATTACCTCTCCCAACTCTTCCAACTCGGCTCGTTCGTTCTCTCTCCCTCTCTTTGAAACACGCACAAACACCCCCATACGCACACACCACACGCGCACACAAAATTGCCTCTCCGCTCCTCTCCCTCTCCCTCTCCCTCTCTGACTTTAAATTGCTTGGGTCTTCCTAAAATCAGTCTTTCTCTAGTTCAATTTTCAATCTTCGATCTTCTCTCTCACGCGAGCACGCGCGCACACACAGCCCTACACAAAACCTAGTCTAATCTTCCTCTAATTTTATCAATTGATGTGCAGATGGAACACTGGCAATCAATTTTGATCATCTCTGTTGGTTTGTGCTTCTGAGGTAAGTTTGTTGTTACTTTACCTCTAGTTTGTTTCAATTTTAAGTTGCATTTCATTGTCTCTGATGGGTGTTACGAATTGAATGCCATTCTTGTTTCAGAATTGAATGCCATTCTTGTTTCAGCTTTTGGCTTTAAGTATAGAAAATTTTGAGATTCCTAAGGCCCTAGATTATAGGTACTGAGTGCAATTAGTACTGGGTGGATTAATTCTGATATACTTATCTTTGGTATGGGTCATTAGTGGACGCCTGGGAAGCTTTTTAATACGCAAGTATCCTTTTAAGTGTACATCACTTCTGTTAGTTGATATGAGGACTATCTTCCATACTTGGTTAAACAACATGTCATCAATCTTAAGACATGTAGATGTTTTTGCATTACTCTGGTCTTCATATGTGGATACTTGTCTCGTATTCTATACAGGTTCAGTAAAGTTTCTTATTGCCATTCAGTTTGAGCAACTTAAGTGTTTTCATTTTTACTGACTAAGTTGAGCAAACTTCATGGGAGTCAACTAAATCGCACACTAACGGTTGCTTGATTATGTTCTAAACTAATGTGGAGGCAAATGAAAATAGATCGAGTCATGGAAGTGCTTGATGTTGCAAATTGCAGTGCATTTTATCTTTTGAAAGAGCTATATATGTAGGCCTTGTCCTAGAAAAATTGTTATTAGTAATATTGTTGTGGCAGTTTGATGTTTTATTATGTAGGAAGGCTCTTACAGTTTTTGTGTTTAGTCTCCCTCCCTTCTGTTCGTAACTATTTGATGTCTTATGAAATTACATTTTGCGATGTATGGCTTTAATCTTTTTATGGCTTGTTAAAACAATACATATTCTTATTTTTCTTTGGCCTTCATCAATTGATCTGCATATCAGGCCCTAGCAATTGCATTTCCTCATTTATGTTGGTTCGTGCTTCTTAGGTAAATTCTCCTGGGATCTGCAAATTTTCCCTTATTATGGCAATGAATAGTGTTTTCTAGTTTTAGGATCTGTTCAAATAAGTACGTTTGCTTTGTTTAGTTTATAGTCTTCCACAGTAAAAGATGGTTGTGAGGATGTTGTTTTCGGGTTTATTGTCATTTTAGGTTGAAGGAAAAACACAGTAGCTTTGGATGTTTCTATTTTTCTGAGAACCTGAACGAAAATGAAGATTTAGGCATTCTGGGTGCAAAAGGATGAGATTGACCACATTCATCAATCTCCACAGGCTTTACCTGATGCCCTTGATCACCACTGTGGTACCGTACCACAGTGGTGATCAAGGGCATCAGGTAAAGCCTGTGGAGAGCAATTTACGTACCACTATGGTACGTAAATTGCTCCATTGCTCGGTTTTTGGGTTCAAATATGAACACCATTGTTCTTCTCCATTGTGAAGTTATCACATAATGCTTACTAAAGCCTGAAATTTCCTCCAGTGAAGTAAAGCATTACTACTGACTATTAAAACTTAGTGCAGAATTTGCCAGACTGCAGGATACCTTTTTGGCATGCCTTCATGGGAAATTGCTCAGGAGAAATGGTTCAGCACACCTAAATATCCAGTCCCCACTCTGGTATGAAAGCAAGCTAAAGATATCTTGTGTATAGGCTCAGGTTTTATACCCACCTTTCCTGAATGAAGAGAAGTGATGACTTGAATGGTTTATGCTTAGTGTTGTTCATGAATACAAACCACAGTGAAGGTGCAAACTTTTTGTCTTTGCATACTTTAACCATGACACATGGTATTCCAGTCTCTCCTCTGTTAAATTCCTTGTTAACATGAATTGATATTCATGGCATGTATACACTGTTTTTCTTCCCACGTTTTTTTGTTGATAGGATTGAAGCGGTTCATGTGAATCTTTTCATCATCCTCTTGATTGGTTTGTTTCTGAATATTGTTTCTATTCATGGCAGGGAGAAACATGTACAAGAATCATCTGCAAGAGCTTGCACAAAGAAGCTATTTCAACCTTCTTTCTTTTGCTTGTATCAGAGAAAGGCCTGATCATGCGCCTAGATTCAAAGCTTCTGTCAACTTCAATGGAGAGATCTTTGACATCTCCAGTTACTGTACCACTTTAAGGCAGGATGAGCATGCTGCTACTGAGGTTGCTTTTAATCTCCTGTCTACAAGGGTTCCTTCAAGGTTCAGTTCTTGTAAGTTGATTCCTTCTTTGCATGTAAGTTGATTCCTTCAAGCTCCAGATATTTTCTTTGTTTGCATTTAGTTGATGCTCTTGATCACTATCTAATCAAGTATTTCTTGCCAGTTCATTAAAATGAGACTATGGTGTACAAGAACCTTCTCCAGGAAACTGCTCACAGAGCTAGAGCTGGGCTAGAACTCCCTGTATACAACCCTTCAATAGGATCAAGCCACTTCATTGGATAGAAATACGTCGTGGATTACAAAGCTATGATTATGCAATGGATCTCGTACAGCCTCTTGAGCAAGGTTCATGGATTTGTTTTGGTTGTGAATTTGTGATTTAGTTTAGGAATTTGTACGATGTAAACTACTACTTCAATGAATATAACAATTTTGATATGTTGAACATCGAAGTAAATTGTTGTTGTACATGACTTCTAAAATTGTTCGATTCGCCGTTTTTTATTCTTGATGGACCTTATTGGGTTCTCAAAAGCTCACTCTCGTTTGACTTCCCTTCTACAGGTAATAACCAGCATTAGGTTGTTTTTGTATGGATTAGAGCCGAGCAAGAGAGTTGATTTTGGTTACCATATTGTCCATTAGAACCCCTGCGTGGTGAATATTATTATTTAAAAATTTTCAGACTTAGATTTGGTATTTTAATTATGACAGTCTATTGAGAGTATTACATTACTTGATGGTTTAGTTGCTCTGATAGGTTGGTGGTATTATTTTGGTTGAGTGTGAGGGTATCACTGTCTTAGTGTAAATGATCAGTAGTTAACGTTCCAGATGTCCATAGCGTTACAAAATTAATTATAGTTATCCAAGTTACCCCCTTCACTTTCATTTATTATCTATTGCACCCAGCTCCAGTCTATTAACAACTTATCGTCATTTAAAATAAATGACGATAAGTTGTGACCGTCATTTATCCAAAATAAATTATGGTTTTTGTGTCGTACATAGCAACCGTCGCTGAAGCTCTTTAATATCACTTATAATAACCGCCGGTAAAGTAATAAATAGCTGGTTAGAAATCACCTAAAAATCAACCCTAAGTTCGGGGTATTACATTATCTTCCTCTTAAAGAAGTTTCATCCTTGAAATTTATTGTTCCTTAGATTGTTGTTCTTGATCATATCCAATCTCAGCTATCCACTGACATATACCTCAAGGTGTTACATAACTAGATGCATTTAAATGGTTGGCAAACGAACCTATGACGATTTATGAGCAAATTTACAAAATATGTGCGCTAAAGGCCTAAAAGTACAGCACTGCTAGATGTGCCTTTAACACACTTCAACCCATTGATAAAGACTACCTCAATATCAATAAACATAAACCACAAGCTCTACCATGCTAGAATATCTCAATATTTAACCGTGGCTCAACTTATACTTTAAATCGTCGCTAAACAGTGAAGTCTCAACATTGAAAAATGGTCGCTAAACGTGCAAATAAATTCATCTCAGTAGACAGTAAGCCCAATTTGGGACCACATTATTATTGTACACATCAATATACCAATATGAAATGGTACAAAAGTAAAAAAGCATTGAGTTTTTGATAAATTATTCAATTTTGTTTAGGTAAAATATTAAATTTCTCGTAAAAGGTTACATAAAATTTTCTTTATCTGCTAGTTGTTTTCTTTAATCGAGCTTGATGGAGGAGATATAGTTACTACATGGTAGTTTAGTTTTAACATGAAAAGAGGTAGGTTTTGCTAGGAAGTTTTTTAGTAAGCAGAGAGCATGCAAGAGCTCAAGGGTTATTTTATTATAAGTAAAAATAAAACAACTAATAAAAAAAAAAAACATATATTCAAAAGAGTATTTTAAGGAGAGACGCTTGATGTTTTACGAGAAGTCAAAACATTCTTTTTTAATTAATAACAATCTAATTAAAAAGGGTATGTAATGAAGACAAAAAGTTTTTTAAGTGAAAAGCAGCTGCAATCACCAAATCTTTTATGAAGGCTTCAATTTTACAAAGAGCATTTTAAGGGGAAAAAAATAAAGATTAGTTGTTTAATCTTATCAATGGTTTTATGTAGTGCATAGATATCGATACAGACAAAGATATATAAAAAAAAAATTGAAGAAAAAGCAACTATTGTACTTGAAAAAGGAAATCCGTATCACAAAAGATGCCCATCCTTAATTCAATAACAAAAGCACATCAACAAATTTTGAGAAGAACAATACCAAAATAAGATAACTAGATGTGTTCAGTTCTTAGTACCGTATATATGTGATCTACAACACTTACAAAATGTCACGTCGCTGCCCTCATGGCGTCACCACTTCCATTGCCAAGAGCCCCAGAACCGCCCTTCAACTTTCGTCACCACTTGGACATCGTTTCCGTTACACAAGTTCAAGATAACCTTATCAACACGACAAGCATTTGCATTGGTATACCGAGCTACACATGTATATTGATTAGCGACTTTCGACCTGTGCAGGAGAATAATGTGAAAAAGAATATGTTACCCGAGGGAGTAGTACTGAAAGCCATTCTTTGACTTGGAGCTCTTGCCAATTCAACTTCTCCCACCAAACTCTATCCACTTCAATGGATGTTAGCTTCCTCGGGTTACTATCGGTGAACGGTAACTCGTTGACATTGGGACACCCGCGTATCTCGAGCTTCTCCAAAGAGGGCCACTTTAAAAACTTATCTGAGCAAATTATTTCCAGATTTTGCATGTCATTAAGTATTAGTTTCTTCAAGTTTGGAAGGACACCAGGATCTAGTACAACACTCAAGGGAATGCTGATAACATCTTCAACTCCATGGCACTCCCTAATTTCTAAATGCTTGACCTTGGAAAGTTGTTGAATTACACCATCAGAAAGAATCATAATCAACTTTGGGCATTTGATAAGAACTAGAGTCTTCAGATTGGACAAACTTTGAAGCTGCCCGTTGAGGGGTCCCTTCTGGCAAATCCTTCATGTATAGCCGCTCGAGGTTTCTTAGTATTAAGCAGTTCATGCCACCGTCCACAATGCTTCTTATATTCTTCCAACTTTCAACTTGGCAATGTTGGACTTGGTTCATGCCAACTCTCTCAAAGTCAGATAGAAATTGATGTTCATGGTTAAACAATTCAACTGCATCTGCTTTATTGAGTGCTGTGAAAATCGGAGGATCACTCCATTTTCCATTGCAATATTTCACAAACTTGTTGTACCGGTCAGGCGTGGGAATTTGAGGGTTTGAGATCTTGCAGTCAATGAAAACTTGAAATTTGTTGCAGTGAGGAGTCTTGTCTATTTTCTCAAGAAAAGTTGTAAGATTGGCTTATGGGAAAATTGATTTTTGGAGTAGCTGCCACCACATCTATGACAACTTCAGCCTCATTAAGAAAGCAAACCTGAGGAATATTCAGCTTTTTCATTGTGGCTGTGTTTGTAATGACTTTAGATACCATCTTCTTGCGGTCCTGACATTTGACATCAATGAATAGTTCTTCCAACTTAGGAAGCATAGAAATTTCTTTATAATCAAAGAAACAATCTTCCGGATTCGTTTCACGACCTAAAGAACTAGTCACAGACAACAATAGGCGGCTGAGATTGACCAAGCTACCAATATGATGTGGTAGACAACTGACACGAATATCAATCACTTCAAGATGCTCAAGTTTTTCTATTTGGGAAGGAAGACTCGCCAAACCACTGTAGCCATTTAGATAGAGCACCTTAAGGCCGATCAGCTTTGAGAAAGAGGGTGGCAATGAAAAGATTCCGATACGATATAAGTTCAAAACTCTAAGTTTCTCCGTAGACTCGAAGAATGATGCACGAATCTCTGTCACATAAAAAGTATGGAAAGCACCAAACAATCTGGACAGTCTGGTAATCTATTCAAATCGTTGTCTACCAAGGAGATTCCCTCATTATATTTCGCATCCACCAAAAGTGGAGGCTCCTGTAGTGATTCACTTGTTTTCACCAAATATTTATGTTCAACATTAGTTAAGAAGATAAATAGTGCGGCTTCCCTTATCCATCTCTCCATTCTAATATGTCGTTTACGTGTACCTTCCTTGAGTAATAACACCGTACCATCTTCAAATGGTGTATATCTTATCAACATCGACATTGCTGCCAAGGAAATCTTGGACTGAGGCCAACAAACAATCTTCGTAGATGTTAGTTCCCTCAGGATATAATGTGCCATAAAGAAAGCAATTTTGTTTGGGCGTCATTTAATTATTTAACATGATATTGGATTCAATCCTTCTCACTTGCATATTTGGTCCCCATTTTCAATAGTACAATTTGATCTCTGCTTATTTGTGCACTCGGTGGCAGTACACCTTAATTTGTTTCTGCATGTACAATTGGGGGCTTGCACGTGAGGCAGAGTGTTAAGCGTGATAATGGTGTTGGGCCCATTCTCTAATCGCTTAAACATTTAGAATAAGTAGTGCCTTAATAATGTTGGATGGGTTAATTTTAATTTTTATTTTCAGGTCCCACGAAGAGCTAGAAGTCATTGCACGACTTCTGCAACTTGTGAATGGTCATGCAATTAAGTGGAATACCCATTTTAATATTACAGTTTTTTGGAAAGTTTTCTTCCATATATTGATCTCTAACCTTTTAATTGGAGTACCCATCTTCATATTCCAATTTTTTTGAAAATTTTGTCCTATAAATTGATCACTTTTTATCTAATACTCCCTCCGTCCCTAAAAATTTGATCCGCTTGATTTTGCATGCATATTAAGGATTTAAGTTATATATTGTATGTTTTCTTATTTTACCCTTTAGAGAGAGGGGGAACAGAGTGGGTCAGGAGAGAGAAAATTGGTTGGTAGAGTGTTAAATGTAGAGAGAGAAAAAATAAAAGAGTGTAAAGTGGTGGGTTAAGAGAGAGAAAAATGAATTGGCAGAGAGTTAAATGTAGAGAGAGAAATAGAATAAAAAAGTATAAAATATGTAAAAATAAGTACAGAATCTTTCTTAATTTGAAAATAATCAATTTTTGTGGGACGATCCAAAAAGAAAATCAGATCAAATTTTCAAGAAGGAGGGAGTAACTAGGCTCTGTTTGAACTAAAAAACAAATTCCAAAATTTTCTTCAATTTTGTAAACTGGAGAAAATAAATGTGTTTGACACACAGTTTTCATTTTTTTTCCTTCAGTTTTAAAAGCCAGTTTTAAAAATATGGCTTTTTTTTAAAACTCTCATTTTGAGCTTTGGGTTTTTAGTTTTGATTTTTATTTTGAGACCATCACCACCACATCCGCTGCCCACCGTCGGCCGCCGGCAACCACCGCCACCGCAAACCATCACAAAAAAAACTCCAAATAAAAACTGAGTAATCAAACATCGCAAGCCATCCTCGCGATCGCTAACGCTCAATGAAAAATTAGTGTAGGACCCCTTCCATGGCCAATTTGGGATGTGATTGATTATCCATAGTTAACCCAACTGAAGGACAAGGCCCGGTCATTTAAAAGTTGCATATAATACCATTTGTAGCGACTTGCGACTTTCGATGCAAATGGATGAAAGAACTTCATGTTGTAAGAGACGACAGCTTATCAGCTTCTACAAGGTCACGGGTTTAGTAAGAAATACTTATGGACTTATAACTTGTGAATGGGTTCGACCCCTGACCCTACTTGTTAATATTTTCCATGCCAAACCCAAAACAACTTATATCTAGGCGATATGCAGTACCATAGTTTATATCCTTCTGTCTGGCTTGGTGTGCTAGCTGCCGTACAGAGTTTAACAATAAGAATCAAGTCGTGAAGGCATCAAAGTGTGGAAACATTGCCATGCAGCTGATAATAACTTTTGACCTGCCTCTTACTTTGTTTTATATCCTTTGTTCTTTATGTATATGTTCTTAATGAAGTGTTGGAGAGAAATTACATAAAGGAAGAAGAAAACGGAAAAACTCTATGGCTTGGGGCTCGTCTAAGACACTGTCTTTAAGGCGACATTTGCCCCCACTCGTTCCGAGTTTGCTACCGGATTAATGGCGAATCACCTCCAGGATTACTCAAACCAACAATCTGCAGATAGCAATTCTGAAGATTCGTCTCAGAAATACTCCTCGAAATTGTGTATATAACTGAGAAAAATGAGATTCGAAAGTTGGAATGCAAAAGTAATTATTATTCTGAATTTCAGAATCTTATATATGGACTTAACAGACATCCCTTCACGGAGGGACACAACCAATAAAAAATAACTGTTATTTCTGGTGCCTTTTCGGAATTACTTTCAAGTCACTAAAGTGTCACTAAAAATAAATGACTGAAAGAAACAATTTCGAAAATTGGTAAAATGTGTGCCATTAGATCATATATAAATCAACGCGCTATACACGCTCGCGACAAGTGTGTAAAGTGCTAAGTGTGCCCACTAAAGTGCACACAATGTGCCACATGCGCGCGAGGGCGTGCGGTGCGGTGGTGCACCGCACAATAGCATTCCCAATCTTCCATCCAAAATATCTCAAAATAATTCAAATTATTTGTACCTTGTGCTTGCTTATAAGGAGAGAGAAAGTTCATTTTCTCTCCAATGTGGGACAAAGAACAAAACCAAAACCTTTTGGGTCTTGAACTTCACTTACAATACAAACACATTACATAACAATCTATCATCAACACCAACAATCCCCCACTTAGATTGTTATGTCGATCCGCAGTTACATACTGATATTGTCATGCTTAGTAAAGGTATCTCTCAATTTAAACCCTTACTTAGTACAAACATATCAAAACTCTAATTGAATCCATGTTGGCCTAAGCTTAAACCTGGATTCATCGAAATTAGAACCGGATATGCTCCACACATAACGATATCCAATTTCAGCGAGCAATTCACCAAATAAATAATGCATTAACACAACCATTTGCCTCACCCTGGACTTCATGAACATTTACAAAAGTAAACCTTTAACTTTTGCTAGAAGCGGCTCCACTTCTTATAACTACAAGAAAAACAGGTTTTCTCGACGGAGTTTTAGCGACAGATTGAAATCCGTCGCTAAAGACCTTTGCCGACGGATACTCCGTCGGTAAATGTCTTTAACGACGGACTTTTACCGACAGAAAAATTCGTCGCTAAATGTATATTTCGTACTTTTCTAGTTTTTTTATTTTGGAAAATAATTTTTATATTTTACTATAAATGAAGGAAACCTAACTTTTGCTTTCATTTCATTTACCCCGCCGCTCTTTTCTTTCTCCCCTGCCTCTCGATCTCTCCCTTCCTGACTCAATCAGCCGACCATCGGCTGACCCTCTCCGCCGTCTCTTATCTTCCCTGGCCGCCTCCCATGCCACCCACGCCCGCTACTGATGCCGCCTGATTGACGCCTCACTGCGCCGCTGCCGCTCCACTAGATCTACTGTCTACCGAGTAGGTTCATTATCTTTCTCTCCCTCCCTCATCATTCAGTTTTCTATTGAACCTTTTGTGGGATACTATTTCCATGGATATATGTACTTAATTTGTTGTTGGAATATATAAAGGAAATGAATCATGTGATTCATTTGTACTAAGATTATTATCTGCTTTAGAGAATAGATTCTTCCTCCTTTTTATTTGATTCCCTAAGCATTCTGTTTCTGGGATAATGTTTCGATGTTGGTTATTCTATTGTTCCTCGCATAATGGAATTTATTTGATTCTAGACAGTAAACTAGATCATACCGGTCCAAACCAAACCAAAAGATTATAAAAAATGCAGGAAGGGTTGGGAGAAAGGAGTGGGGGGACATATCTGAAGGGTTGGGAGAAAGGATTTTATTCTCTTTGACGATGGGATTGAAAACTCTTCTTCTTCTCCTTAATATAAATTCCGTATATGCAACATAATAAGTAATGTAATTTGTTGAAACGTGGCAATTATAGTTGCTACTAGGTGTAATTATGGTTGCTTCCAATACAGTGGAGGAGATGATTGGGAATCTGCCTTGATAGGCAGAAATGTACACTAAGAACATAAAAGCGCGTGCGGTTTGGGGGAGGGAAGAGGCATGGCAGGGCATAGAGAGGAAGAGATTAAGCCCAATGGAGCTAGTGCAATGAATAGAAAAACATGAGACTACATGAGTTGGCTCCTTTTTTTTTTGCATTTGTGTTGGTTCAGTCTGTAGTAGTAATCTGTAGAGGGTGTGCATGATTAGCAGGGAGAAAATCTTGAAATGTTTTAAGCTCTTTATTGTATGACTTATGTTCAGTGTTTTTATAGTTAAAAAATTATATTAAGCTTTACTTTTCTCTCGTGGAAGCTACAAAGTGATTCTGAGAGAGGCAATCATCCATATTCCTTCCAGGCAATTGACCTCCAAATTAGTTACCGTGAACTAGCACGTGGAGCTATTGGATTTAAGTGCATGTCTAAGGAGATATTGTGCAAGCTAAGGTTTTGGATTTTTGTTTTGTTGAAATTTGTAATTTAGTATTGGAATTTGTACGATGTAATCTATTTTATTCGGTGCATAACTAATATTGGGATTTAGTTGGTGGTGTATGACTTATGTTTTATTTGTATTGTTTGAAATTTGGTAAAGAAGAATGGTAGTCTAAAGAATAAAATTGTCGATATATTTGGGGATTAAGATTATTTGTCGACGGAAGTAGGCTTGAATTTTTAAAAACTAATAACAATTTAAAAAAAACAGCTTTTTTGTTTTTAAAAAACATGGCGACGAAATTTTGTCACTAAAAGTCCAATTCAGTTATTTAAGCAACAAAAAATCTGTCACTAAAAGGCCTATAGAATGATGGACTTTTAGGGACGGAACGTCGCTAAAAAGTCTTTTTAAATTGAATTTCAAGAAAATAGCAAAAAATATGAAAATTACAGAAATTATCTTTAGCGAAGGAAAATCCGTCGCTAAAACTAATTAATTCCGTCGGTAAAAAGTGACTTTTCTCGACGGACCATCAAATTCCGTCGCTAATCTTTTAGCAACGGGGTTATTACCAACGAACTTTTAGCGACGGGCAGTCCGTCGCTAAAAGTCTTTTGCGTTGGATTATCCACTTTTAGCGACGGAAAATTCCATCGCTAAAAGTGGATTTTCTTGTAGTGTATGTTCATATAGGTGAAGTTCCATCCGTGTCCCTGTTACTTGAACACTTATACGAAAATTTATTGAACTTCATTAAGAGTTTATAACTCACCCTCTATGTCGTAACAGTCAGCACTTTCACATCCTGGATTGGGTTACCAAACAATAATTAAGTGCTCCTTCAACCACTTATCAGTAACTAGTTTTTACCCGTTAAACCACAAGACTAGCTTATGGTCGAGTTTCCATTACTGGTGGTCTAAATAAAATGTTTTAAACCCATCCCACTATATGTACTCCTCACCAGATCTCTTGAAAGACCTTTAGTTAAAGGATCCGCCAAGTTATTACTTGACCTAACATACACTCTGGTGATCACACCATTTAGTATCAATTCTCGGACATACTCATGCCGTAAGCTTATATGCCTAGACTTACCATTATAAATGGTACTATATGCTCTAGACATAGTCGCCTCACTATCACAGTGCAAAGAAATTGATGGCACCGGTTGTGGCCACAACTTTATATCAAACAACAGATTTCTCAGCCATTCTGCTTCTTTGCCTGCGGCCGCCAACGCCAAAAATTCAGATTCCATCGTTGAGTGTGTTATACAAGTATGTTTCTTTGAAACCCAAGTAACAGCTCCTCCCGTGAGGGTAAACACCCAACCCGACGTTGACTTGTTATCGCTCGCACTAGTTATCCAACTAGCGTCAGTGTACCCTTCAAGTACGGCAGGAAAACGATTGTAAAACAATCCTAGTTTTATGGTTCGTTTAAGAAACCCAAAGACTCTACAAATAGCTTTCCAATGATCAACACCAGGATTACCTGTATATCTAGAGAGTTTGCAAACTGAAAATGCTATATCGGGCCTAGTACAATGCATTGCATACATTAGACTACCAATGTCACTTGCATATTCTAGTTGAGTAGCTGTTCTACCAGAATTTTCACCCAATTTGGAAGAAGAATCATCTGGTGTACTCACTTCTTTAATTCCTAAATGCTGGAATTTAAGAAGCATTTTCTCAATGTAGTGTGATTGAGATAAATCATAACCCCCACTATGTTTCTTAACCTTAATTCCTAAAATAGTATCAACCTCATTAAGATCTTTCATCTTAAATCTAGAATTAAGATACTTTTTTGTTTCAGAAATTCCTTCCAAATTCGTACCAAATATGAGCAAGTCATCCACATAAAGACATATAATAACACCATATGCATCTGTAAATTTTGAGTAAATGCACTTGTCAGCATTGTTATGTCTAAATCCATGAGATAAAATAATATAGTCAAATTTTTCATGCCACTGTTTTGGTGCCTGCTTCAAGCCATACAAAGACTTAATCAATTTGCAAACCTTCCTTTCATTTTCCGGCATAACAAATCGTTCGGGTTGTTCCGTGTACACCTCTTCATCAAGGTCATCATTTAAAAATGAAGTCTTAACGTCCATTTGGTGTACATGCAACTTATATAAAGATGCCAGTGCAAAAAGCACTCTAATGGACGTTATTCGTGCGACATGTGCATAGGTATCAAAATAGTCTATGCCCTCCTTTTGTCTAAAACCTTTTGCTACCAATCTGGCCTTAAAGGTTTGTATAGACCCATTCGTATTATATTTCCTTCTAAACACCCACTTACATCTAATTGGTTTAGATCCTTGAAGCAATTCAACTAACACACAAGTATTATTACATAATATTGAGTCCATCTCATCAGTGATTGCCTCTTTCCAAAAAGCAACATCTCTGGAAGCCATTGCTTCAGAATATGCCTTTGGATCATCTTCCATATTTAGTAACATGGAAATTTCCTTGAGAACATTCTCTCTATCACCTTCCACCAAGAAAGCTATTTCTTGAGAGTCTATAAAATCGAGATCCAATATTTTCTCTTTTCTAGCTCTTTGACTTCTCCTAGGTTCCGTTGTGTTATTAGGCACAACACTCTCATTTTCACGAGGTGAACTTACATTCAAGTCAATTTCAAGTAAAATTGTGGGTGCTGAAAAATCAGAATCAGAGTTGAATCTATCTTCAATAAACTCAACATCTCTAGATTCTACAATGACATTAGACTCTAAGTTTAATAGGCGATAGGCCTTGGAATTTTCAGCATATCCCACAAAGACACTTTTGAGAGCTCTTGGTCCCAACTTTGTTCTCTTAGGATCAGGAACCCTATAGAAGGCAAGACAACCCCAAACACAAGATAACTTAGGTTAGGTTTTCTTCCTTTCCATAGTTCATATGGTGAAACCTTGGTTTTCATTGAAGTTATCCTGTTATGCACGTGACAAGCCAAAAGTAATGATTCACCCCATAAACTAAAAGGCAATTGAGCATTCAAGAGCATAGCATTTATCATTTCCGTAAGTGTCCCATTTTTTCGTTCAGCTAAACCATTTTGCTGTGGGGTGTAGGGTGCACTTTTCTGATGTATGTTGCCATGCTCTTCGCAATAAGAATCAAATTCAGTAGGAAAAAAATTCTCCACCTCTATCACTACAAATTTGTTTAATCCTTTTCTCCTTTTGATTCTCAACCTCAGATTTATAGCGCTTGAACATATCAAAAGCTTCACTTTTATGTTTCATTAAATACACATAAGTATATCCAGAGAAATCATTTATAAAACTGATAAAATATCTATTGCCACCTCTACTTAAGATTCCATTCATTTCACAAATGTCAGAATTTACAAGTTCTAACAATTGTGTATTTCTTTCAACCTTAGAAAAAGGTTGTTTAGACAACTTTGCTTGAATGCAGATTGGGCATTTAGCATTTTCCACATGATTAATTATATGAAATCAAACCATGCTTAGACATAAATTTTAATGATCTAAAATTTAAATGAGCTAAACGACAGTGCCACAAAGAAAATGAGTCAACAGAGTAAGCCAAATCAGATACGTTTTTATTAATAGATAACTTAAACATGCCATCACATGAGTATTCTTTCCCAACAAACACTCCACTCTTAGACATGACCAACTTATCAGACTCAAGCAAGGCTTTAACGCCTTTCTTACAAAGAAGACTAGCAGATACAAGATTTTTCCTAATTTCCGGAACATGGAGCACATTGAGTAGAACTAGTTTCTTCCCTGAAGTAAACTGAAGTTCAACACTCCCTTTGCCCAAAACCTTGACAGAACTATGATTCCCCATCAACACCACTTGTCCATCCGTTGCCTCTTCGTAATCCTTAAAGAAGGACTTCTCGTTGCAAACATAAACTGTAGCCCCAGAATCATACCACCAATCAGAATTTTTGCTCGAAGTTGCCATATGCAGTTCAGTAATCATGCCAATCTGCAATTCAGAAATCATGGCAACCACTTCATTGATGTCTTCTTCCACCACGTTTGCATTATGGGAACCTTCAGCATTTTCTATTTTCTACCTTTTCCTGCTTCTGCATTCCTTTTTGAAATGTCCATTTTTCCCACAATTATAACAAGTTTTGTTCTTCTTGTTGGAGTTTCCAGAGTTGTTTGTTTCAGAAATTTTCCTCTTGTTTCCACCAGAATTTTCATTCTGAGAAATTTTTATGATCCACAAAGTTTACTTTTGAGTTAAAATTCACCGATTTTTTTTTATCGCGAACCCGAGTTCTTCTTTAATTCGGAAGTGTTTCTGAATTTGCTCAACAGTAAAATCTTATGTGGTATGCAGAAGTTTCTTTTTGTAACCATTCCAACTAGGAGGCAATTTAGAAATAATAGCCCCCACGTAATGGTTCAAAAACTTCGACCTTTAGGTCTTTCAGTTTGGAAACAAGAATTTGCAACTGTTGAACTTGATCCATAACAGATTCACTATCACTCATAGTAAATTCGAAATACTTGAGAGTGAGAAACTTATATGCGCCTTGCTTTTTATTATTGTACTTGTTCTCCAAAGCCTTCCAGATGAAATCTTGGACACTTGGAAGATGTAAATAGGTCATAGAGGCGATCCGAAAGTGCGTTCAGAATGTGTCATGTGCAAACTAGTTCGTCCTCTTCACGTTTCTTTCGCGCTGCTTTGGTCTCGTTGGAGTTGTTGTCGGTAATTTCCGGAAGTGGTGGCAGATTAGGATCCAAAACATACTGAACCTTTAGTGCAGTGAGTAAACCATCTTGTCTTGCCAACGGGTGAATTCGTTCCATCAAACCTATCCAGTTTCATGAAGTCATGATTCATCACTTGAAAAGCCACCATTGCTGATTATCCTTCCTTTGAAATTTCGCCTTAGAATTGCTGGAGAGAAATTGCAGAAAGGAAGAAGAAAACGAAAAAACTCTATGGCTTCAGGCGCGTCTAAGACACTGTCTTTAAAACGATATTTGCCCCCACTCGTTCCGAGTTTGCTACCGGGTTAATGGCAAATCACTTCAAGGATTACTCAAACCAACAATCTGCAGATAACAATTCTGAAGATTCGTTTCAGAAATACTCTTTGAAATTGTGTATATGGCTGAGTAAAATGAGATTTGGAAATTGGAATGCAAAAGTAATTATTATTCTGAATTTCAGAATCTTATATATGGATTTAACAGCCATCCCTTCATGAAGGGACACAACCAATAAAAAATAACTGTTATTTCTGGTGCCTTTTCAGAATTACTTTGAAGTCACTAAAGTGTCAGTAAAAATAAATGACTGAAAGAAATAATTCCAAAAATTGGTAAAATATGTGCCGTTAGATCATGGCAAGCGTGCAAAGTGCGCCCACTAAAGCGCATACAATGCGTCACATACGCGCACGTGTGCATGCGCGGTGCGATGGTGCACCGCACAATAGCATTCCCAATCTTCCCTCCCAAACATCTCAAAATAATTCAAATTATATGTACCATGTGCTTGCTTATAAGGAGAGAGATTTCTCTCCAATGTGGGACAAAGAACAAAACCCAAAACCTTTTGGGTCTTGAACTTCACTTACAATACAAACTCATTACATAACAATCTATCATCAACACCAACATGAAGTGGAGTGGAAACCAAAGCCATTGCTTCTGAGAAATGAAGAAAAGAGCTCCAGAGGTTGATTTCCTATTCTTGGCACTCATGGATATCCCGTCGCTAGGTGTGCTCTGAAGAAGGTATTCGCTAAACTTTTATGAGGTTTTACTTCAAAGAAATTTTTGTGCCTTGTGTTAAATAGTGAAATACAATATATTTTGCATGCGTTTAGATTTTACTACTCCTTCCCTGTCACTCACGAACTGGGAGCATTCGCAATGCTAGACACTGTTTAATCACAACGCTATACACTCTTTAGTTGATTTACGACGTATATCACTAACTAGAGCCTTGGCATTGGGACAAAATATAAACTGTTTAGTTGAGTTATAACGTATCTTTTATAATAATAAGTACAAGATATTCCCACGAAGATATCTTGATGGTGGTCTTGTTGCCAAAAGAGCTTTGTTCGGAACATTAATCCGTACGCATCTGACCAACTAAAATTTTCTGTAAGTTGATAACGATATACTATTTCCCCACCTAGTGCTGGTCTTGGCGTCACCAGTTCCGCATTTCTAACTCTTGGTTTTATGCAATCTTATGATTATTTGGATTTAAGACGGCCTGAATTACACTGACATCTGCTTATGTGCGACTGTTGAGTGTTGCGTGTGTGCCTCAATCACAGTAATGGAGCTGATTCCTGTAAGAGCCAAGCAGCTCATCTTGGCGGCATTGATCTTGCCACCCATTCCAGATCTGTTGAAGGCTCAGACCCATTTTTCTAACGCCCATGATGTCATAATATGCGATGGCACAATTTTCATCGGCCAGGCAATGTCAAAATTCTATGTGCTGGTTTTTAGATAAAGTTTGACATCGTTCGTTGTGTGGCTACATTACCTGTAGCTTCAGCACTAGCACTGTTAGAATGGTGACATCGTTTCACTCATTTTCTGTTAGTTTAAATTTTTTGAGCACTCGGTAACTTCAACATTGTATGCGAACTCTAGTTTTGTTAGGTCTTGGGCCTAAATTCTTTCACTTGCATATATGGTCCCCATGCATTATAGTGTAATTTACAATTAATTTCTATGCACTTTGTGGTGATGCACATTTTCCTTTAATTTGTCTCCACGTGCAATCGAGCTTACACGTAAGGGGAACTTTACGCATCATAAAATTGTTGGGTACTCATTCTCTAACAGTTTAAACTTTTAAAACAGTTATTAACTTAACGAGCACAAGAACAATTCAGTTGGTAATTTTAACAAGCACCCACAGGAACCATGGAGTGTCCTAGATCTACTTTGCTGCTACTGCAGTTATGAAGGGTGCCATGCATAGCTCAACCTGACCCACTAAAAGCTTACGGTCATTCCTGGACACGATCCTGCAAGGACTCACGTTGGCCCCCAACGCAGTCTGTTCCTTACCCCAAATATTCATGGAGCCCCGACCACCACAGTTTTGGTCTGTTTCTTAAGTAAGATTCTGTATAACTTAGGAAGAGTTGTGCGCAGGGTCTCTGAGTGGTAGCGAGATTAATAGGGAGCCAAGTGTCCATTATAAAGGCGGTCCACATATACAAGATAAGTCCAACCAAACCTTATTTTCATGTGTATGCCCAACTTATTTTCAATATTGATATGATAGTAACTCCACACGTGCACGTTATTGGAGTTATGTACTGAAATTATACGTAGTTCAAAACAAACAAGAGAGAGTTTAGGCGCGCTCTAAACAACTGGCTAGCTTTGTATATGTGTTACTGCTTTCCATACTTCTACACTCATGTAAAAGTAAGTAGAATCAATTTTAAAGATGAGACATAATGGCAGGAAATACTTGTTTTTGTGCTAGACAAGGACCTAAGGTAGAGAGAGCATGTTCCCACGCGTTCGTATTAGAAGAGAGAAAGAGTGTTAGCCTGTTGAGCTTTTGAACCGCAGCCAACATGGGCTTGCTGAGGGTTGTCTTTAGAGAAAATTAGCAGAACGTACGCGAATAAAAGGTGAGAAGCTGATTCATATAGCAATCTCTTTAGGAATCAACACAAAGATAGGCTAAAACCCAATTAATATCTGATATAGTGTTTAGTCCATGCCAAGAAAATGGGTTCTCAGTATACGTGGAGGTGTCACAAAGCATGCAGTCCAAATCAGAAGCCAAGTCTGCTGATGTGGAACAGATAAAAGATGAAATAAGGGCAGAGATCAAGGCTTCCCAGACAGAGCCTGAGGATACGCAATGCTGCAAGGATGAAGGCTGGGGGTGAATACAAGACGAGAGTCGAAGTATAATTAGGTCTAGAGTCAAGGTTCTATTACAAGGTCTTGCGTGAGTCAAGGTCCAAAGTGAGAAAAACAAATGTGAAACATGAGTTCAAATCTCTCTTAATGATTCTCAAGTACACTATTTGTAGTTGGTTAAGAAGGTGATGTCATCAAGCAACACGTGGCCTTCCCTAGCAGTGATACTTCACCGGGGAGGGGGGCATAAATGCTCGTGCTCCACGGACTGTCAGATTGCATATTCGTCCGGTTTGCCCCGCATAGCTTTGCCCTATCTCTATGGAAAGACTGGCTCACATATTGCTGGTGTGGCCAGTCAAAGCCCTTGATGTGTGCCACAGAAGCGTCGAGCGACATAGAAGACCTATCACCGGTAGGGAAGGCCTGATGCCAAATTACTAGGTGGACTAGGCGTGATGCCCTTCAGAAACATGCTTCCTGCTCAAAGTGACCCGTGGGTCATAGTCCGATGGGGTGCCGATGAAATGACCCTAGTGCTAAAGCACGTAGACTAGTCAAGCAGACTCCTTAGCAGAGATACAGTTCCGGAGGAGTTGCATGTCGCACAGGGGAGTCTTTGTGCCAGAACATTTTGGAGTGTGCGGTGGTAATGTCCTGGAGGAGTCGCCTACTTGACTGGCCAAGGCAGTATCCGGAAAAAGTTCCTTTCGACATAGCGAGGTAGTGTCTCAGAGGAGTCGCCTACCCAAGCTGAAGTAGTTTCCTAAAAGAGTTGCCTACCTGGCGAGAGGATAGTCCTCATGCCGAAGCACTTGGACCCTTATGAAAAAATAGTGTCCTTTAATAGTCGCCTATCCCTGCAACATGTCCTTGCTTCGAAGTACTCGGAGTGCCAAGATAGTGTCTCGGAGGAGTCACCTACCCGACGAGCCCAGGTACTGTCCAAGACGAATTACCTACCTGGCAGGAGGGGACTCCTCATGGTGGAGCACTTGGACCTCCCTAACAGAGACTGTCCCAGAAGAGTCGCCTATCCTCCTTATAAGTCCTTTTGCTGGAGCACACGGAGTATGAAAATGTTGTGTCCCTGAGGAGTTGTCTATGTTGACAGGTCGATGTAGTGTGCCGGATGGCGCGCGTACCTGCGGGAGCGGGTCCTGATCCCGGAGCACGGGGAGCGCCTGGAAGTAGGGTCCCGGAGGAGTAGTGTTTCCTCAAGAAATACTGCACACTCCGAAGTGGGTCAAAGCACGCTTCACGACTAAGGTGAGGTGACATGGTGTGCTGAAAGGATAGAAGAACGCTAGGTCCATGGTAGTTTTTGTAGAGTATGGGGCTTGACTGTATAAGTGGCATGGGGGACGGGCATGGCGGGATGTTTGTAGTGCAATGGGCAAGATCAATGGGGATGGCACGGGGCACAGTCACTGGGGAGTGGGGCATATAAGATATGGTGACAAAGCATTGGCACGGCCGAGGGAAGGAGTACGAGGGGATATGTATAGAATGTGGCAGCGCTTGGGTGAGACAACGGGTACTATAGAGACGTGTCGTGGGTACATGACGTGGAACCGCGCATGGGCACACTCGGGCATCATGGTGCTCAGGCACTGGGATGGGTGTTACGGAGATGGGTGTCGTGCCAGAGGCATATGACGTGAAGACGTCGCTCGAGCGCGGTCATGCATCGAAGTGCTCAGGCACGGCGACAGGTGCTATGGAGAAAGGTATTATTATGAGGGCACATGGCACAAAAATTACGCTCGAATGCGATCAAATTTTGTGGAGCATGGAACTCCCAATGGGAGAGGGAACCCCAAGGGGTGAAGCAAAGGAGCCCCTAAAGGCACAGAGAGCTTGGTTGATCCTTAAGGGAAGGTTGGGGTTGACTCATTCGAGAGAAGGCTGATTCCAACACTTGCCAGATGTGCGGCACGTGACATCAATATCAACACTTGGAATATTTTTCTGTCAGAGGCGCGCCACGTGACTTGAGCGTTTACCTTGGGTTGACCGGCTTGATAGTGTTGAACTTTGACCTCTGAATACTCATTTACGTGTCGTAAGAGTGAGAGTCAAGAGCGGTTAAAAGTATATAGCCAGGATCGGCTAGCAACATAAGCCCCTTGTATGTTGTACCGGAGGGGCAACCTAGGCTCATTGTGCATGCAAACCTGCTAATCCATGCTTAGAATAATTTTGAGGTATGTTGACATGGGTTTCATTGGTGTTGTCAGTGATGGAAAAAACAATTATGAGTAAGTAGTTCGAGCTACCTCTCCCACCACCTACTGAGTCCTTCGAATGCTGGGGTGTACTAAGCAGGGGCCCAACAATGGATACAGAACCACTAAAGGAAGAAGTAGGTAGGTCGAGCGACCTTGTGTATCACCTATTAAGTCCTTTGAAACTTGGAATTCATTTGACGTCGTGACGCTGGGGCATAATAACAGGACTAGGGGCACAGTCATGCGTCTCAATGGGGGGCACGATAATGGTCTTAGTGTCAGGGGCACGTAACGCGAATACAACACTCGGGCGTGGTCGGGCGTTACGACGAAGGTCATGGCACTAGCGTGGGAAACAAAGCGTAAGACGAGGTTAGGCATAGATGCATCGATCCATGGGCATATGAGACGTGACAAACACGAAGGAATGGTAAGCAGCACGTGTCGTGCGTATTTAGCATGTGTCATGCATCGCAGGGTACGATTGCTCGAGATAGGCGTAAGCAAAAGGGAGAACTATAGGGCGATGGACGAGGAGAGGTTGTCCCTGCGGGGGTTGGTTTTCAGAGCAGGGTGTTGATAGTGATGATGATGAAGGGAGAAAGAGGTGGTAGACGGGGCGTGGGCCGATGAGGCTATGGGGAGAGCGCATGGCTAATGAGTGGGAGGAGTTTCAAAGCTAAGGACAGAAGAAGGGGGTGAAAGCCAAAGATGTAGGGGTGGGGGAATGAAGGCAAGGCTAAATACGGTGAGGGTGGACAAAGGCCGAAGGTCGAAGAGGGGTGGGGGTGATCGAGGGGGAAAATAGAGGGAAAAAATAGGGAAAGATAGAGACGGGGTAGTTGTGGTGCTGCTCGTGGAATGCTGCCAGTGGGGTCAGCACGAAGAAATAAAGGGAGAAGAGGGGAGCATCATCGGAGGGAGGGGGCTAAAGGTGAGGGGTAGTGGCACGGGTATACGACTGCACTAGGGTTAGAGCGTATTGAGGTTCGGGGTGTTAGGGCTTGAGAAATGGTGGGTCAGGCTGGGGGAAAGGGGTTAGGGCTTGGTATTTAGGGTTTGCGACTGAAGGTGGAAAGGGACAAGGGGATAGGGTTTGGAGTTGTTCCATAGGGGTCGGGTCGTGGGCTATTTTAGGGGTGTCAGTCTATGGGTGTTCTAAGGGGGGTGGGCCATGGGCTGTTCTAGGGGTGTCAGCCTATGGGTGTTCTAAGGGGTCGGGCCGTAGGTGTTCTAGGGGGTCGGCCTTATAGGGCACAAGTCTTTGTACTTAGAGTTTGAGCTCTGTAGATGCAATCTTCCTGGCAAAGATAAACTTAAAGACACTATAGTTCTTGAGGCTTTATGACCAATTGTCCGAGGATAGGGGCCGGAGTTGAGTTTGGCTAGGTCCTTTGGGGTAGGTTTGGCATTGAAAGGGGGAATGGTCATGGAGTTTTCTTTGATTTAAGCCTTGAGAAGCTCGTTGACTATTTTCAAGTCGCATAGGTAGTACGAGGCATGCTCCGGCTACCTTTTCTTATCAAGCGCCCGTCCCTTCCTTTGGACTGTCAATTTTTATTTTTGGTTGATGTCGCTGGCTACTTCCACCGTAGCGGTCAGGGTGTTCTGAGCTTGGGGCTTTGGGGTCTTTAAAGGGCCGATCGAGTTATACGTGCATCGTGTAGCTTCTTTAAGATGGACCCAAGATTCGAGCTGGAGGTTTTCAAGGTAAAACCTATAGGTTTCTCTCATTTTCTTGATGCAGATGCGTACAAGAGTCTCGTCCTTTCTGAAGTCAGTGCACTCCAAGCACTTAAGATGAAATTTTTTGACATAAGGCGTTTAGGTCCTCCCAGGGGTTCTGGCAGATGCCGGCAATGTCAACAATGGTCACACCGTTCGCCACATTGTGAAACTTGTCAAGGAAGAGCTGGACGATGTCAGACAAGAGGTGGACATTACCCTCGGGGATCTGGTGGTACCAAGAATAGGTGAGGCCAGTCAATGACTTGTGAAATCCTCGAAGCTTCAAAGTGTCATCCTCCTCGTAATGCTCTAGGGGGCCAACAAAATGGTTAAGATGCTTGCGAGCATTGCCTTCGCTCTCATTGAACAAGAAGAAGGTTGTCTATATGTACTTCATAGGGAAAGGCTTGGTGGCAGGTTGCTATAGTAGGAAGCATTTCTGGACAGCCTAGAAGAAGAGCGAGGTAAGGATTATTCCTTGAGAAGGTGGAGGATAGTGCCCAGGTCATGGTTGGTGACATACAAAGTATGTGAGAGTTTGTATTTTATTGTGATGATCCTAGCACCTGAGCCCCTAGACGGGGCGATATGAGGCACTCTAAGGGATTAAATTTTTTGAGAAGGGCTGGCGGTAGGGAACAACTCCTTGGCGTGTGGTTTGCACATAAGTAGTGTCAAGGGTAGGAGGCTGACAGTCAAGAAGGGATAATTGAAGCAAGTCGGGGGCATGCATGGCTTGTATTCAGGTGCCAGATAGCCATGTTGAATTTTGGTTCTATCTCAATAGACTCGTGCGTCTCTAAGGCATTCCAAGTAAGGCTAAAGCGGGGCACCTCAGTGCCAAGGGAAAGTTGCTGCAACACCTGGCTAAGGACTACTCGCACTACAAGAAATTTGACCTTCCACGACGAACATGGTTCATCGAGGAAGACAGACTATTCGTCAAGAAATCCATATAGCGACAAAATTTTTTTGTCACAAAGTTCGTCAAGGACACGGCGTCAAAAAAGATTTTTCTCGACGAACGTCTGTGTTCGTCAGTAAAATTCATATTTATTGACGATTTTACACTTCGTCAATGAATGCCTGAGATTTAACGACAAATAATTTCGTCGAAATAGTTCACTCAAATATATCGCTGCATGTTCAAGTTCTCAAGAATGGGTTAGTTTATCGATGAACTTGGCTTCGTAAACAAATCATTCATCATCACAATTTTTTTCCTTGACATCTTGACTTCGTTGATAATGGTGGCATTTGTTGATGAACTCAAGTTCATCACAAAAACCTTGATCATCACAATTCTTCCTTGACATATTGTCTTCGTCGATCATGGTGACATTTGTTGATGAACACGTGTTCGTCAGTAATACCTTGCTCGCTCGTAACAATTTTTTCCTCGACATATTGGCTTCGTTGTTGAAAACTACATTCAACGACGAAAGAGTTTGTCATTACTTGTTGCCCCTTTAATGACGAATACTTTGCTCTTTGATGAGCATCAAATTCTAAAGACAGATAATAGAAAGATTTAGCGACAAATTAAAAAAAATCCTTCATCTAATGCATAAAACTAATGCTATCCATTACAAAGATTTAGTTGATTACAAAGTGAGGACATAAGTATCTAGAAAAAAAGCTTGACATATATCCTAAGTACAAATTAGCACTATACAAACACAATGCACATGTTGATGCAAATGCAACCATCCTAGAGGTTGGTGATGCAGAAAATATCGACCACTTGCTTCATATCATGTCCAGTGATCATGTCCAGAAAGTAGTCGTGTTAAGATGCTGCTCAAACCTCTCCATACTCCCTGTAATCCACCACCATGAATTACATCTTTTCTTTACCACAAACAAGTAGCCATGCACACACAATGTGTGTGCGTGTCATTCATCGTTAACTCATAAATATGACATCACAAAAATAAAGGGAGTCTATATAAATTTACATATCATACATAATGGCCTTCAACTTAGGAAGTAAAAACATCCTTGCACATATAAACATGCTATCATATATATCACACGACGGTCTTTTGACATTATTAATTTGAAATCACACCTTAAAAGCCTAGTTTTCACAGAAGTTGCGTGTGCACGACAGCTTGTTCACAGAAGTTGCGTGTGCACGACACGTGTGCACGACACTTGTTACACATGAAGTCAACCACCAGATATCCAGTTGTACGTGGCGCAGTAAGTAAATCCTTGCCTGGCTCATAAGCCTTGCTGTGAATTGTTAACTTTACCAAACTGACTTGTTATTTGTAGTTGTAACCATTGCTATTGTAGCGCGAAGAGCATACTAATATTGGCAACTTTGGTTGTTATTTATTCAGGAAATGTGCATATCTAGAATAAGTTACACATAAATCAATCAACATTACACATGACATCAATCCAAAAATCCTACCATCTGAAGTAACAACAATTCAAGCTAAGTACCTCCCAGAGAATAATGACCATCAGCAACCCTACGTAGCAAAAAATGCGACTCCAGTTTATTAGCTGTGTCATTAGTAAAAGAGCCTAGTTAAGTCCCAATTCATGTAACACCCCCACACACACCTCAAAAACTTAAAATTAAATCAATTATGGTTTATCAAAATCTAGTTTGTATACCATCCAAGACAGAAGAGACACAGGGTAAGAATGATCAATGGTTCTTGGTTTCCATTTCGCGGTGAACTGAGCCAAAATAAAAATGGTTCAGAATGGAGTGTGGAAAGATTAAACGAACAAAAAAAAATATGCAAATCAACGATATTAAAATAGTGGAAATTGAGAGGTGAAAAATAAATGGTATACTACAGCAATGAGTCTAAAATACCGGGGTATATCACTTACATTCTTACATGATCATGTCACGCATGGGGAAAACTGAAGGTAGTGGGACATAAGCAAAAAAAAAAGGCGTACATATAGGAAAGCATAAAGTGAGAGAGATAAAGAGAGTAATACGAAGCAAAGCCTATTTAGTAATTTTTTTTTCTCTTCTTTTCAGGTCCTTGTAGTATATGAATTATCTATCATCATCTTGTAAAAGATGATGATAGAACTAAATAAGTAAAGAAAATAAATACGCTCTTATTTAGGGCTTAAAGTGATGGGAACCATATGCCAATGAAAATCATATTTGTTTAGTTATTTACATATTTATTTATTTTAAAGTGATAGAAAATATTTGAAATACTGGGGTATTACATTCTCCTCACCTTAAAAGAATTCCGCCCTCGGAATTAGACGTACCTTAATGTTCTTGCAAATTCTATCTTATCAGAGAGCATGACACGCTCCTCACAACCCAAAAAATATGTTCAAATTTCTCCTCAAAGTATCTCTACTTGACTAACAAACGAAACACGCTGAATTAAGTTACTCCAATCAACATTCAAATCACCCGAAACCAATACAATACCAACATGCTCCCGCTGCGTGACTATGGTAATACATCAAACCATAGTCTTGGTACAATGCCTAACATTAATATGCTTAACTTCAAGGTATACCAAAAGTAGTAACCAATCTTCACCTCAATCACATGGGACTTATACTCTACAGATCCAAACAGTGAGATTTCTTTCTTCTCACCCCTGCAGCACCACTGGTGATCAAAATCTACGCCTGTACAAAGTTGCAAATAGAGACATTTCAATCCGCTCTTAATGAATACCTTTACTGTCTATAGCTACTAATTGATAGACCTATACAAAGACACCGAAATTCAGTAGATGAATTCTTGGAATCGATATTTCTGGTTGGCAGTCAAGCTAGTGACAAGGAAGACAAGAGTGGACCACAGATTAAAGCCATTTTTCATTGGAAAAAAAAAACAATGACAACAAAGCTTTATCAAAGCTAGTGAGCTATGAATCTGTAGGGTGGAAAACAGAAAACATCACTAGCCAGCAAAAGGCATGAGAAATCAAATGGATAGAAAATAGCCCAGCACTACAGTGCTCTGGCAACGATTAAAAAAAAGACTGCCGTAACAGTACACTTCCGGCAATTTACTGTATTGCAAAAGGTGATGAACAATTGGGTTATCCACCACAAATCTTAAATCCTAGCAAGAAGAAATCTCTTACCACAACCAAAACCAGAAAAAGAAACCCTTATAAAACAATTAAATCAGGCTGAACAAAATATATAGTACGATTAAGTCACAAACAAACAGTAGGTATGAAATTCCATAATTAGATCGTGTACCATATAATTAGATCGCGTACCATATAGAACTGGATTCAAAGATAATTCAGATTTAAAGAAAGAAAACGCCATAGCAAAAACGTACAAACCCTTACCACAGCAAGAAATTCGAAAATCTCTTACCTTATACGAGCAAATCGGCGAAAGCTCAATTCCCCCAGCGCTACGCCACTCAAATTTCACCAAAATTTCTAACAGAAACCAAGTCTTGGGACTGAAATATAATTATATATATATGAAAGCCAAAACTGAGAGAAAGTGTCCACGTCACCGCCTTCGTGGACACTTTCTTTTTTTGCCATGTGGACTAAAAAATTATTCTCATATATTTACTTCTAAATTTATATCCCAAAAATTTAGTCATTTCAAATGAGTGATTGAAAACATTCATTTATAGACATTAGCATTAACTGATTTTTCTCTTAAATTTGAAAATCTTACCATCATCATCTTTTCCATTAATCTCCCAAAATCTCTCCTTGAATCTCACAAAATTGTAATATTATAAATATATATCTTATAATTGTCTCATCAATCATATCATTCATTTTATTCAACATTATGAACCCACTCTCCACCTCAAGCGTTTTTTGCCTGAAAATTGAAAGTTTTAGGAGTTGGACGCCAACATCGATTCAAGAAAAGAAAAGTTCCAGTGCATTTCTTAGTTTATAAAATTTGAAAATCTTATGTTATCCACAATATCGTTACATAGAAAGAATGGGTCAAGATAGACCTAAATTTATATTTTTTATTTCTATATTACGTCTTTAAGCTTCTCATTTGTTACCAAAATTTTTTATTTTATTTTTATGTGTCTTCAAGTGTTAATTTGTTTTTTATCTCATGTGCAATATTTCACGACTTTCTTTCTAACAAAAGGGTACTAAATTTCACTTTTCTTTATTACTATTATATCACAATATAGGTACACTTCAAAAGTATCGCTTATGATCATCTACGTATTATTGCACGAAAAATACTTTTTAGACTTCGCTTATAATTTTGACATTCAAAGAAATTCATGTTCCTTTTTCGTATATTTTTTATATATGGTTATTCATAAAACAGTTGTATTACAAAGTTCATTCAAGTAGTCAAATAATTTTTTTATAATTTTACACAATACTCTGTGTGCAACGCACGTGATCAAAGCCAGTTGAAGAATAAAATGGAAAGGGGTAGAAACCAGGAAGAAAGGGGGTGGCTGGAACAAAAAGAAAACTATTTATATAAAAACAAACCCTGGACTTTATCCACTTATTCAAAATGCACCAAAACTTTTCTAATATTAGAAATTGTTCATGTTAGCAAGTTCAAGGTTAATCTATAACTATACTACTTACACTACAAGAAAAGAGGGAATTAGCGACGGACTTTTAGCGACGGACGAAATTCCGTCGCTAAAAGTCTTTTCAGCGACGGAAAAAACCGTCGGTAAAAATATTTAACGACGGAATAATTCCGTCGGTAAAAATACCCGTCGGTGAAAGTAGGGTTTTGCCGACGGACTTTTACCGACGGGTGTGTTCCGTCGGTAAAGGCCTTAAAAAGATCAGATCCCCTTCTGTTTTTCTTTCTCCCGTTGCTCTCTCTCTCTCTCTCTCTCTCTCACCGGCGATATTTCCTCCGTCGCCATCCCCGGCAACCTAGCCCCCGACGGAATATAGCCTGCCACCGCCACCGACGCCGCCACTGCCGCCCATCTTCAAAATCGAAGGACCGCCGCCACCACTGTCGTGCTGCCACCACTGCCGCGCCGCCCATCTTCAAAAACTAGAGGTATGGTACATCTAACCTTAACGTAATTTCATTCTCTCTTACGGTGGTCTTATTTTGGTTTCATTGTCAAAGAATTGATGTGTTTATGTAGTGGGAAGTTAATCATGTTAAATATAATCAGGTTAGTGTAACATGATGGAGGTATGAAGAAATGGTTTTAGAAACCATCTCACCTGTGTATAATAATTCCTGAGTACGAAAAGATGTGTTTTGATCCACAAAGAATAAGGTTACTGAACTATGAGGAATAAAGTAATTGACATGAAATCAATTGCACTGGTGGTGTACGAAAGTACAAAAATCAGCAATAACCTGTCTAACATGCTGTGTAACTTGCTGTGTAAAATGTTGTGTAATCTGCTGCGTAGAGTGCAGTGTAATCTGTTGGTGCAGCAAGGTGCAAAACTAGCAATCAAGCAGTACATGCTGTCCAACAGTGCAAGAACCAACAGTACATGCTGTCCAAACAAAATAAGTTATAGTGGACCTTCCTTGAGCTAAAACCTAGATTGAACATCCTAATGCACCTACCAGTAGTTCCTTATTATTTCTACTGATGTACAAGCTTAGGAGTCCATGAGGTAACGACACAACAGTCCAAGGAGCTGAAATTCTCGTCCATAAAGGTATTCAGGAGGTAATGAAAACACGAATGAAGGTTGAACGCCATGGGATTAAGCTAAAGCCATAACAACTAATGGGTAGAATGATGGAAAGGAGCCTATCTCATATAATCAAACCAACTGACTTCGAATATATTAGTTATAGTGTGAAATTATGTTAGCTTGTGACTTGTGAGTAGTATTGGAGTATGCAAATTAATAGTAACATTATTGTGTGGTTTTGTAGTACTTGGTTCAATAGGTCTCTCGATCAAAAAAGCTTTTATGATAAGTGAGAAAGCTAGAAAGTATATTGATATAAAAAAAATAATTAATTGCTTGCGAATTCAATCTAGAAAGTATATTCATTTCAATTGGTCCCGCCCGAACCTGCTACGGGCCTAATGGGCTCGAGGGTCACTGGCCCAGGCACATTTGACAATCTCTTATGAGCACTGAGTGCGAGGTCGTAATTGGTAAAATCAATACAAATTACAGCAAAAACTAAATTATGTACAACTCTAGATATGAAGTTCATTTCTAATTTTACTACAATCCTACATGATATAGCACTTATCGTACAACCCGAACATCAACAAAGACGGTCCTGAAAGTTCATAGTATTTCTCTTTAAACCCTAAATTGAATGTCTTAATCGAATCGAACCCTAAAGTAAACTATAGAACCCCTAATTGAATGCCCTAATCCAACCGAACCCTAAATTGAACTTATTGAACCCCCTAATTGAATACCCCAATTCAACCGACCACTAAAGTGAAGTAATTGAACCCTAAATTGAAGTAATTGAACCCTAATCGAATCGAACCCCTTGCGTTAGCTAGTCAAGTTGTCCAAGTCTTTTACGGAGCGGACGTCGCCAATCCCAAACGTCATTGGTATACAACTATCAAGTCCAAGAAATTGCCCGTGACATATGACAGTGAGCTAGACTCCTTTCAAGCCGACCAACCACGTGTCTTGTTCCCTGTTGAGGTCAACAACGAGGAGGACGATCTTCCTCTTCCAACAACACTTCTTGTGGGAGAAGAAGTCGTAGATGATGACGCGGAAGACGTGGAAAGTGTTGGAGATGATGTGACCGAGTCTACTGATGAAGATGATGAATTAGAAGATGAAGAGGACGACGAGTCCCATGAAGAAGAGGGCGACGAGGAAAGTAATGAAGATGATTCGCATACTGAAAATGATTGACTTGTAATGTTATAACATCACGGGAAAAATGTAGTAACATTTTAAAACTTGGTGTTTATTTATGTGTTTTTGCACATTCGTTCATATATATATATATATATATATATATATATATATATATATAGTGCCGATGATGATTTATGCCAAATTATTATTTTTCACGTGTTAATGTCTTTGTATATAATCTATATGAAGTCAGATATGGATAGGATATGGGCTATTTGTGGCCGGGCTGAACGCCGAGCTGCTTCATCCCCGGTGGGTCCCACCTCGTCATTGCCTACTGATGACGAGGCACAGAGTGATCGCGGACAGCAGATGGGGCCCCAGCCCCAGCTCCAGCTCCAGCCCCAGCCGTTGCCCCAGCCCGACGTAGATTCATCCCACACGCACGTGCATTCTCCATCTTCCGTGGGTTCTACCTCAGGTATAGTTTATAACGGTGTTTAGTACATTTTCGCTAGCCTTATATTTAAAGTATATTTGAACTGTATTAATGTCTGTGTTTTGTAGGATCTCGACGAGGCCGTGGTTCGACACGCGGGGTACGCGTCGACTCCCAACGTAAACAGAGAGTTACGCTCACGCAGGAGGGCCTGTAAGTACTAAAAATATCACCTAATGCCTTCAATTTAAAATTTTGGGGTGTTAATTTATATTTGAACTGTATTAATTTATTTATTTACTTCGCTGGCAGGATCCTGGAGAATCTGGCGAGGACGAAGATCGACGTTCTTGTGAAGGGCCGATTCTTCGAGCCACGCCTGTACTGGAAGGACTGGGATGCCGCTGCGAGGGAGGCCCTATGGGAGGAGTGGCTGGTACGGTGAAGTATTTTTTTCAGCGTTAGTAAATGTTTAATTACAGTTTGTTTTCTGGTCATAATTTGTGTTATTGAATGCCTTACAAGAGGGGTTTACGTTTGACACGCCTCAGCAGCAGGCACTAGGGCAGCATGCCTTAATTCTTTGCCTACATCGGCAAGAATTACCGCCGATGGCTCCACGACGCACGGGACCGGGCAAAGAAGCTGCTGCCCGAGGGTGCCCCGATGACGGAGATGACGAGATATCCCCCACATTGGATATCTCACCGTGTATGGGGGGAGATGATAGATCAGTGGGTTGCGGATCCAAGAGTAAGAGCGGGGCCGAGAACAGACAGAACAGAGATTCGACGCACACAGGGGGGTCGGTGCCACATGACATCGTCCGACACATGAACACGGTCGAGCACCCGGATCTAGAGGAGGATGAGGTCATAGCTCTGACCTATAGTCAGACGCACGTGCGGAAGAAGGATAAGGACGAGGTGCACCGGGCAAGCGACTATATTTCAGATATTGCCCGGCGGATCGATGTGAGTCAATTTATTTAAGTTGTTAATGTTTTGTCTTTCTATCCTCAATGTTCGTTTCGTTAATTAATGCCCTAATATATCGTTAAACCACTGTTTTTACAGGCCTCGTATGAACAGCTAAGGGGGTCCGAGCAGCAGTCCGGATAGCCATCAGCATCCACTAGTACGGGTGCGAGTACTGGGGGGTTGAAGCGATGGCTGGATACGCCGGAGGTCGTGAATCGGCCGAAAGGCCGCATACGCGGCCTGCCTAGCACGACTGCTCGTGCCGTGATAGGAGCGTCCTCACCCCTTGTTGCCCCTTCACAGACACCGGCTCATCAGCGTCAGTTGGACGATGAGGAGATCCAGCGCATTGCTACAATGGTGGTGAGGATGATCAGGAAGCAGGGCGCTGCTGGACATGCCAAGCCGGGCCCAGATCAGCATGATCCAGATCCGGGACTCGGCGACCCCTGATGAGCCACTTCCCGTGCCCGTTCCTAGCTTTCCCCCCCCGCCCCCCGCGCCCGGCTTGTACTCTTCTCCCCTCCCCTAACTAGCTGTATTCGGTTCCCGACTTGTACATATGAGTCTTTTTTATATTAAAATATTTTTTATAATTGATTATATATATTTCTTTCTGTATTGATTATTGCGCGTTGTTGTTGAGAAATGAAAATTGTATTAGAGGTTTGGGTAATTGAAAAATAAAAAATTCAAAAAAAATTTTATTTTTGGCGACGGATTAATAAGCTTTTTAGCGACAGAATATTCCGTCGCTAAAAATTTATTTCGTCGCTAATTTTATAAAAAAGAAAATAAATTAAAATACTAAAAATATAATTAGCGACGGAATATCCGTTGCTAATTAAAAATAAATCCATCGCAAAAAATTACATATTTAGCGACGGAGTTCAAAATTCCGTCGCTAAACTATTACTGACGGGCTTTTATACGAGGGACTTTTAGCGACGGTGAATCCGTCGCTAATTGTTTTAGCGACGGAATAAAGGCTTTTAGCGACGGATTTCCCCGTCGCTAAAAGCCTTTTTTCTTGTAGTGTTATAATGAGAACACCAGTTTTGGTGTAACACCCATTTTGGTCTTACACTTAAAGTGAAACTATCAGTCGATCAATCACTTCAACATTTATTCTCTTTTTCTTTTGCACTTTTCATTTTAACATTTAAAATTTAAGGTAATGATATCCACTCTGTTGCCATGTCTATCTCTACCCAAAGAGGGCAAGATCACTCGAACTTCTTTTTTTTTGGGTTAAAAAATATTGCAATTCCTTATCATTGAACGTCGTTCAACTTCACAGGAAAAGTTACTTCTTAACCTAAATGCTCCAGTTTGAATCCTCCAGATAACCACGAAAAGGTTAGGCACAAAGGGCAAAAGTAGGAAGAGAGGACGTAAGGTAAATAAGTTGTGAGGCTGATATGTATGCTCGGAGGCTGTGTATAAGTTGTGAGGCTGATGAGATCTTGGCCTATGATTAGCAACAGATCAAGGTGGGCTATTTTAAGATTTCTGGTGGATAACCCAATTGTTAATTGCACTTTTCACACGTTAGTTGGCATATGGTATGCGATCTCATTTCCAAAAGATAAAACCGGGATAAGGTGAAAGGCCTAAACTGCCCTTACCGGCTGGTTTAAAAGCTTATTCGGCTGTATGTTAAAAAATCGGCCGGTTCTTCTCCCTTAACATAGATGATTTAGTTATAAACCCAATCTAAGCCACACGTCGTATATCATAGTTCAAGATTTTGCCGACAAATCTCATCCAGATCAGACCATTAACCTCCTATCATATTCAGACTTTTACTTGGGTTAAGCCTAACCTAATTGGAGTAACAGACTGGACTTGATTGCTTATTTGACTGAACTTAATTGATTAGATTGAGCTTATTATTTATTAGAAGGCCTAGCCCAATAATAACATCCTAAATAAAAATAAAGCTGAATAACTAGTAAGCAACTAAATTACAAAATAAACTACAAAAATGGGGTTGTGTGCACCCGTAAGCCCATGCAGCTACCGGTAGTGTGAGCTTTTGAAACTCATCAGATAGCTCGGAAAGTACTCAAACCTTAGTGTAGTACCTTTAGTGCAGTTGTTGGTGTCAGGGGTGTTCTTGATGTAGTCGAAAACCGGGAATGGTGAGATAAGACGAGTCTTTAAGGTGCATTACAACGTTGCTTTCCATAATAAGTAATTCTCCTACCGCTCTACAAACTTGGTGTGCAAACCAGGTCTAGAGAATCATTCTCCTGGATGCAATGATGCCCAATATTCGTGGTATGATGATTGCGTTGGAAAACGAATCAACATAAGAACAAGTAACGATTGTGCAAGATTGCTAAAATATAAATTGAATTCTTGCGGCCAATTAATTTTCTGCAAGATCTCAAGAAGATTTTAACGAGAGAACTTTTGCTGAAATTTTGCGTTTATCGTATTTTCTAACTAATTTAGCAAATTAATTAATTTCTAAGTGATCTGCAACAACCAGATGGAATTCGGATCGACCATCACCCCTCCAAGTTACCGTTTTGGGTTTTTAAGCCATTGATGTGGTGTACATGTGCCATCCAAAGCCATACTAACCGTCCATGTACTCGCGATGCACACATGATGCGTGTGCGACTCCAAGAATGGTAGCATTAAATTAACGATCATGGACAACAAGAATGGAAGCATTAAATTAACCTCCCACACGTCCGACAGACCTTCTCTACTTCTTTATTGTCTAGATAGTACGGTGCTTTTGGAAGTATCATCCTTCGCTGACTTGAACATGATGCAGTTCACGCCGTACACCGTGTTATTTTTACTTTTTTAAAAGTAACAGTAGCTTACTTTAGTGGTTTTAGTAGTAAATGGAATATGGACTGGAGGATGGAGTTTGATACAGTCTTGAGTAATCATGTGTTTTAATATTAAGATGTTGGCGTAGCGACTTTGGAAATTGATGTTGGCGATTTGATTAAGTATTATATTTTAAAGCTATTGGGTTGGTTGATGCATTAGGCAAAACATGTGCCAATAACTTAGCAATTTTAGTTACAAGTTAGACTCAGCTGTCAGCGAAATGTCATTAAGAGCGTATTGAAATGGCCCTATTTGCAACTTTGTACAGGTGTAGATTTTGATCACCAATGGTGCTGCAGGGGTGAGAAGAAAGAAATCTCACGGTTTGGATCTGTAGAGTATAAGTCCCATGTGATTGAGGTGAATATTGGTTACTACTCTTGGTATAGCTTGAAGTTAAGCATGTTAATGTTAGGCATTGTACCAAGGCAATGGTTTGATGTATTACCATAGTGGCGCAATGGGAGCGTGTTGGTATTGTATTAGTTTTGGGTGATTTGAATGTTGATTGGAGTAACTTAATTCAGCATGTTTCATTTGTTAGTCAAGTACAGATACTTTGAGGAGAAATTTGAACATATTTTTTGGGTTGTGAGGAGCATGTCATGCTCTCTGATAAGATAGAATTTGCAAGAACATTAAGGTACGTCTAATTTCGAGGACGTAATTCTTTTAAGGTGAGGAGAATGTAATACCCCAGTATTTCAAATATTTTCTATCACTTTAAAATAAATAAATATGTAAATAACTAAATAAATAAGTTTGTGGCTTTTTTGTAGTGTTAGTAGTAAATGGAATATCATATTATGTAAGCAAGACTGTTGTGATCTTATTCCTGCAACCAGCCATATGTCAATTGTGCATATTTATTGTGCACAAGGTGATGAACAATATTGTGAATATTTATACGCCCAGGATTTAAGAATTTAGCTTTTGGAAGTGTGGTTTGGTGGTGTCTGTGATTGACAAAAAACAGAAAGATGGATGTCATACTTGATACTGTGGCGGCACCGTGAGATAGAGAGCGAGGGTAGCGGCGGAGGGCAGCGTAGCTGTAGTGGAGGATACGCTACAGTGTAGGAGAGCAGTGGCAGCAGGAAGAGATCACCACTAGAGCCTTCGCTGGTCACCCGCCACCGTCGCCGGTCACTCACGGGTCTTCTCATGGATCTGGAACAAGAAAGAAGAACTGAAGACCTTTTTCAGGACGGTCTTCTCTTGGCATATCTTGATTTGAAAGAGGAGGATAGAGAGAGAGAGAGACCTATAGCCATTGCACGTCGGCTAGAGAGAGATGCGAGAGTGAGACTGAGAAAGTCGGACACCAGATCGAGCAGAGGCGAGAGAGAGAGAGAGAGAGGCGGTATAAAGAAAGCGAAAAGCATTGTATATTTATTTATTTTCGGCTTTCTTGACGAACTATATTCGTCGCCAATTGTGAAAAGTAAGTCAAAACACGTGCCAAAAATCCTTTTCCTTCCCGGGCCACTTCTCGTTGAACATATTTTGACAAATTAACAAATTCATCGATAAAAATAATGATTTATTGATGAATAAATACATTTGTCAAGAAATACTTGACTATTATCAACGAACTCAGTATTTGTCAACGTTTATCTACCTTTGTTGATGAAGCTAAGTTCGTCGAGAATTTTTCGTTAAATGAAAAATTTCTTGTAGTGTTGAGGTGTACGAGTGGTGCTGTGGCTAACACACCAGGCGCCGCATGCAGAGGTGCCATAAGTTCTACCGTCGTGGACCTGGAGGAACAAAGCAGCGGTTGTCGCGATACTAGAACCTGAATAGTGTCCAGAACTAACCCAAGCTCAGAAGGCTGGACTGAGCAGTAGGGGCCAGCACTAGAGCTTGCATAGGCATGGGGTGAGCAGAGGGCACATCGTGTGGAGCTCTGAGTCCTTCTGAGACGGACAACTGTGAAGTTAAAACTTGGATTGATTTTGGCGTATCCATGATCGCGGCTATGAGAGATGATTGAAAGCCTTGGAGGTCGATGATAGTATGAGTGAAATGCTCATCATGGAGTCAACATTAATGGGCGTGTCCATCCCCGGGGGAGCATAGAGTTGGACGACACTAGCTAGTTCTTGTTCGTCCTCAAGGTGATGCTCCTCCTAGATGGCTGGGTGTTGGCTTTGGCTGGTAGTCCTCTTAGTCCTGCATCACTGAGGCATGGTGGATTGGATACATCATACGACGTATGAACTGCAGTATGATCGATGCTCATCTTCCTAGTGGAGTCACCACAATGATGCCAAGGAAGTGGATTTTCAATACAAATGGAGGCGACACAAAGAATGTCATCCGAATCAGAAGACGAGTATGTTGATATGGGACAAAGCAAGGACAACACCAGGGTAGAGACCAAGGTTTCCTAGGCAGAGGCTGAGGAGTGGAAATGCTGCTAAGGCGAAGGCATAGGCTTAATACATGACAACAGTCATAGCCTAATGCTTAGATCAAGAGTCCAGGTCTTGCATGTTTCACTCTCTAGAACAAAAAAATGATGATTGGCAAAAACCAAAAGATAAAAAAAAAAACCCTTATAAAACAATTAAATCAAGCCGAAGAAAATATATAGTACGGTTAAGTCACAAACAAACAATAGGTATGAAATTCAATAAGCGAGATCGCATACCATATAAAATTGGATTCAAAGATAATTCAGATTTAAAGAAAGAAAACGCCATAACAAAATCGTAGAAACCCTTACCATAACAAAATATTTACCTTATACGAGCAAATCGGCGAAAGCTCAATTCCTCCGGCTACGCCACTCGAATTTCACCGGAATATCTAACAGAAAGCAAGTCTTGGGACTGAAATTGATGAATAAAATGGAAAGGGGCAGCAACCAAGAAGAAAGGTTTTGACAATTACTCGATGTTTCAAAGTAACAGTGAGATTTGGGCCAAGTACGTAAGAATAGACCACATGTTTCTTGCCTTTAGAATTGAAAGATTTTAAGCGTCAACCAAAGTGGATGATTGAAAGATAAGACTAAGAACTTTTGGTGTCTTTGTGTAGCTCTATCAATTAGTAGTTATAGACAGTAAAGGTTGTTACTGCGATATATGAGGGATGTGGTGATTTAGAGACTTGCACATTTGTGGATGCGTGTATGGAATTAGATTTTTGGGTTGTTTAAGGAAACACATTTGGCTGTGGTGAATTTGGTAATTGTTTGAACTCGTTTGATTGAGGCGTCAGAGTGCACATCGAAAGCATAGTGGTTATAATTTTCAATCTTTCGTCTGACGTGTAGTGCTCGTAGAAATTGGTTATCAATATTGGCTAAGTCAAAGTAGTATGTTTCAAAGGTTATTCGATGATATTGGTTTTGGGGTCAGATTAGTGAAAATTGATGAGAATCATATTTCCCTTTCTCATGGTGTTGATTACTGAATTTCATAGACATTGCGTCGTTGCAGTTTTATTTAGGCCTTAGACATCGAGGTTGTGGTTTTAGTAGTAAATGGAATATGGACCTGAGGATGGAGTTTGATACTGTCTTGAGTAATCACGTGTTTTAATATTAAGATGTTGTGAGCGTAGCGACTTTGAAAATTGATGTTAGCGATTTGATTAAGTATTATTTGTAAGGCTAATGGGCTCGTTGATGAATTAGGCAAAATGCGTGGCAATAACTTAGCAACTTTAGTTACAAGTTAGACTCAGCTATCAGCGAAATGTCATTAAGAGCATATTGAAATGGCTCTATTTGCAACTTTATACAGACATAGATTTTGATCACCAATGGTGCTGTAGGGGGTGAGAAGAAAGAAATCTCACAGTTTGGATCTGTAGAGTATAAGTCCCATGTGATTGAGGTGAAGATTGGTTACTACTTTTGGTATACCTTGAAGTTAAGCATGTTAAAGTTAGGCATTGTACCAAGGCTATAGTTTGATGTATTACCACAGTGGCGCAACGGGAGCGTGTTGGTATTGTATTGGTTTCGGGTGATTTGAATGTTGATTGGAATAACTTAATTTAGCTTGTTTCGTTTGTTAGTCAAGTATAGATACTTTGAGGAGAAATTTGAACATATATTTTGGGTTGTGGGGAGCGTGTCATGCTCTCTGATAATATAGAATTTGCAAGAACATTAAGCTACGTCTAATTTCGAGGACGAAATTCTTTTAAGGGTGAGGAGAATGTAATACCTCAGTATTTCAAATATTTTCTATTACTTTAAAATAAATAAGTAAGTAAATAACTAAATAAATAAGTTTGTGGTCTTTTTCTAATATTAGAAAAGTTTTAGTGCCTTTCGAATAAATGGCTAAAGTTCAGGGTTTTTTTTATATAAATAGTTTTCTTTTTGTTCCGGCCACCCCCTTTCTTCGTGGTTGCTGCCCCTTTCCTTTTTATTCTTCAATTTTAGTCCCAAGACTTGGTTTTTGTTAGAAATTTTGGTGAAATTCGAGTGGCATAGCGCTGGGGAATTGAGCTTTTGCCGATTTTCTTGTATAAGGTATGGGATTTTCGAATTTCTTGCTATGGTAAGGGTTTGTACAATTTTGCTATGGCGTTTTCTTTCTTAAGTCTGAATTATCATTGAATCCAATTCTATTTGGTATGCGATCTCGCCTATGGAATTTCACATCTCACTGTTTGTTTGTGACTTAATCGTATTATATATTTTGCTTGGCCTGATTTAATTGTTTTATAAGGTTTTTTTTTTCCTGATTTTAGTTGTGGTTAGCGATTTCTTCTTCCTAGGATTTAAGATTTGTGGTGGATAACCCAATTGTTCATCACCTTGTGCAATACAGTAAATTGCCGGAAGTGTACTGTTACGGCAGTCTTTTTTTTTATCGTTGCCAGAGCACTGTAGTGCTGGGCTATTTTCTATCTATTTGATTTCTCATGCCTTTTGCTGGCTAGTGATGTCTTCTGTTTTCCTCCCTACAGATTCATAGCTCACTAAGTTTGATAAAGCTTTGTTTTCATTGTTTTTTTTTATTTCAATGAAACATGGCTCCAAGCTGTGGTCCACTCTTGTCTTCCTTGTCACTAGCTTGACTGCCAACCAGAAATATCCATTCCAAGAATTCATCTACCAAGGCCCTTTTCACACGTTAATTGGCATATGGCTGGTTCTAGTCTATTGTCTTGCCCGATGTTTTACCATTAAACCTCGGATATTGCTATTTGAAGCTGCTATTGCATTGAAAGCCAATTTTATTTTATTGTCTTTTTGCTGTGGCAAGGGTATTTTTGAGTCCAGATTTTGTTGGAACTATTAAATCTTATTGTAAACCCCTTATTCGATTCTCCGCGAAGCTAGTAGCACATGTGCGTCTATCATCGTTTGTTTAATTTCATGGTTTGTCTCGTGTAATTGTTAATCACATGGGGGTATCTGACATATGGTTAATTGGTCATGAACTTCTCTGTGGGGGCATCTGACATATGGTTAATTGGTCATGAACTTCTCTGTACGTTCTTCCACCTTGGTTCTTGTAAGAGTTGTCTATTAGAGAATAGAGTTACAGAATTCAGCTGACAAGTATATCATATATATGTAAGCAAGACTCTTGTGATCTTATTCCTGCAACCCATCTTGAATGTAGGGCTGTGTAGTGCATTCTTTTTATTCTTTTAGAGACTATACAGCAGGGCATTGGTTTCTTTCTCCTTCTTCTAATTCTTGTGTATTCATGTTAGTATCTAAATTGTCTAAGCTACGGTGGTCTAGGCATCACCCATGAAACCTTTGAGTTGTTACCATTAGTCTTAGGCATTTTAAATCAGTTCCAGTTTCCAAGCATTTGGTGCTATACTTGGTCTCTATATTGTTTGTTGGAGCAACAATTCTAACTTCACGGGCAATCTGATGTTTTGGTTCACGAAATATGCCCATTTATTCGGAAAAGGGGAAAACATAATAGGTTCTTTCCCCGTACACGTGCCACTTTTTGGTGTGCTAGCCTTTTCCCTCTTCATCTATATTTTGGTGGGTAATGGGAGTAGCTCCTATGTTTGTACGTAACTACCTTCTGTCACTTTACTTGCTCCCTAACAGATAGTCTTAAACATAATTTTCATTTGATAGTTTGCCACATGTCAAGACGTGGTTGGCCTTTCTTTTGTATATTTTTGCACTCGATATTTATTTTTGTCGCTACAAGCCAACCGAACTTTGAGTTTAGAAACTTCAATTTGATTGAATCCATTTGGTGCTCTTTGAGCTAATTGACTATGTTTAAACAACTCTCAAATCTGAGAGGGTCCTTTGGACATATGTTTGTTTATATGCTGGTGATCAATAGACGCTTAGCACACTACCGGTAGCACACGTTTTATGTTTGTACGTTTGAGTCTTATGACCAACATAGTCATCGTATATTTTTGTTGTGTAGCGTTCTCGGCATATATATATATATACATATATATATATATATATATATATATATATATATATATATATATATATATATATATGATACCATTTTTGGGGATTTTAGCCGGTTTTGACAGATCTCTTTTGATTTTTGATCGGGTAGACTTCGTTAAACCAGTCGTCAGTCCTTGAGAGGACCTGCCATGAGGCATAGCGACGTCGGGTATCCGTCTATAGATCGAGATCAAAGGTGAAGAGTCCCCGGTTGGACCGTGATCTATAGTGGATAAAGCATAATTTTGATAAAAACGCAGCGGAATAAAGAGATGATTCAAAAAAGATAGGGCAAAAACTTAGAGAGAGAGAGAGTCTTTATAGAAGAATTTAATTTTTCAAAACTTCAGGATGCCTGGTAGATCTAGTCCAGATTAAAATCTCAGGATGCTGGGTTGAACTATCAAAGTTTTCCTTCAAGGTTCAAGACTCAGGGCATGCGTTAGTCTGCGGGCATTCAACGCCATCACTCGGCTATAGCCCTGAACGACTCGCTCCCACTATTATCTTGAACCCATAAAGAAGACTCTGGCAATTCGTTTTAAAAGCATAATTGATTTAGATCTAGGTAAACCTGGGGTAAGCATAATCATTTTAAAAAACAAAATTTTTAAAGAGTCTCTCTTTCCCAAGTAGATGCCATATGATTTCTAATCAAAACATTATTAAGATGTTTTTAGTCATATTAGACTTTGAGATAACCCGTTTCAGTTCATAGAAGCTTTTCACCTTCGAGCGTTTTCACCCCATAATTTTAAACAAGTTTAAAAGAGAATGAACTTACTTGTAGGAAAGCTTGCTTCGCACTTGAATTTTGGAACAAGATGATTATAGAGAGAGAGAACAGTTAAGCATGTGAAGGAAGAGTGTTTGAGAGAAAGATTGCTTGATTTCTTTCGTGTCTCTTTACAAATGAAAACTGCCTCATTATATAGGCAGAGGAAAGCAGACTACAGGGATTTTACATGATTAACTAATCTTTACAGGTGTACTACTGGACAATATTACTTTTCAGACGCTACATTACAAATATCTTAAAGTCGTAAAGTCTAAAGTAAATAGTAACCTATAAAAAGTAAATAGTACTCTAGGATGATCAGTTGATCTTGTCTTCTTCTTGACCGAGAGTGCTTGTCATGTCTTCAAGTCTTCTAGATAATACGTCGGCTGAGAGAAAGATGCCTTGTCTTCTTTTTAACAGAGATGCTTTTGTTTTCTTCCTCTTGACAGAAAGATTCCTTGTGTCAAAGTCTTCTTTTACCGATTATCATGTCTGCAGAAAAAGTAGATGCTCTAAATGTCTAGTCTGGAGACTAGTCTTCAAACTTTGGTTCTGTTTCTTCAGGAGTAGGTATATCTTCTGAAGATTCACTAGAGATGATAGGGCTTGGACTGGGTCTTTGTGCGTCTTGAAATAAGGGATCTTCATAGAATTTGCTATCTGATGTGATTGATTTCTTCAAATCTTCCACTGCTTCGCCTGGATTATTAATGTTGCTAAAAGTTCTGCTGATGAAATCAGCTAATGCCTCTGCTACTTGTTTCTGGACAGAATATGCCTGTCTCTTTGCCTTCTTTTTGTTTCTTTTTAAAAGTTCCGTTTTACCCAAACGGCCAGGGGTTTCAGGGATTAATTTGCCTTTACCAGATACCCGTCTATCTGGGCTAGGAGTTCTTTCTCTTGAACTCGTAAGATTTTCAGAGATTTTAAGTAAATCCCCAACTTTCACAGGGTTTGATGAGTCTTTACCAGCTACCTGTTGAACTGGACTAGGAGTTCTTTTTCCTGAACTCGAAGGGTTTTCAGTAATTTTGAGCAAATTACCAGCTTTAACAGGACTTGATTTATCTTTACCAGAAGCCTGTGAATCTGGATTAGTTACTCCTTTAACCCCGGAAGTAATGGGTTTTGATGACTGGTGTCTGGTGGAAAGGATAGTGATGTATTTCTGCTTCCAGTCATTTACTTCTAATTCAGCTACTTGTAATTGTGTCTTTAACTGGGCTATTTGGATATCAAAGTGTGTTTTTTCTACCGTTAAATAGTCTAGTCTTGTTTTTAAACTATTATGGTGTCTAATTAAGGTGTTGCAGTTTTCACAATCTGCAATAGTAGTGTCTGAAGTAGATTTGTCTTGGCATTCTGGACTAATATAATAATTAGGGCCATAATGGGTCTGCATTAAAGTGGTAGCTTCTGGAAAAGTTATGGTACCTTTGTACCAGGGCATTTTCTCATTTCCTACACCACCAACCATTGCCTCTGGGTAATTTTTATAAATCCCCGGGACATTGCCTTTAAATACACAATAAAAATTGTACTTTTTAGTGTCTCTAATTTTATGAAAATAATTGGCTAATGCATTTAAACTATTTACAAACCACCCATTGTCCTTTTTAACAAAGGACTGCCATAAATTGTCTAATAGGGTACGTTGATCTACTGGGAAGGGTCCAATTTTGTGATCTTTAATTTGGAACCTGGATCCCGCTTGTATAACTTCTAAATTGTTGCCATTATAATTTATTCTATTTCTTCCTAAATTGTCTATGTAGCTAACAAATTGCGTTGGAAAGATAGGGTTAGGTTGATTTACCTGCCCTTGTCTGGTCTTGATGGAAGAAGTTGATGAAGATGCCATCTGTGGACAAAAATTTGCCTTCAATATCTAATGCTACATGTCTGGTTATCTTAAGATAAAATTTTTCTAGATAACAAATCTGCAACAGAATTATCTATGCCTTTTATGTGTTGCCATTCTATTTTATCTATTCGATAATTACTTAAAGAGGTTAAGAATTTTAACCATCTATTTGTATATCTAGAGTCTTTGTTTTTATTATATCTGACTATTGCTTCGCAGTCTGTCCTAATGCAAAACTCATATTTAGATATAAGAAGTGCTTTAAAATGTTCTAAGGCATAAATTATAGCTAATAGTTCGTAGTCTAAACTAGTTAAGTATTGATTACTTTCTTTGTATTTGCCGCTAGAATACCTACATATTCTTTCTTCCTTTTTGTTGCTATATTTGTTAGGTTTGCAGTATAAGACCGCTCCCCATCCATCCTTACATCCGTCTGTCTGGACTATTAAATAGTCTGTGTCTAGAGGTAGATAAAGATCTGGCAATTGTTTAACTCTATCTTTAATGGTTCTAATGAGTTTAATGTCTTCTATGTTAAAATGTCTTGTCTGGACTATTAAATAGTCTGTGTCTAGAGGTAGATAAAGATCTGGCAATTGTTTAACTCTATCTTTAATGGTTCTAATGAGTTTAATGTCTTCTATGTTAAAATGTATTTGTCCATTTTTTCTAGTTTTGTTGTATAAAGGTCCTATTAGTTTACTGAGGTCTTTAAAATACATTCTGGCTTGATTAACTAATCCTAAAAAAAGCCTGAATCTGTTTTAATCCTTCTAATTTGTCGGGAAAGTCTAAGATCTTTTTTGCTATGTGCTCTTGTAGTTTAATCTTGCCGTTTCCTATTTCCATTCCTAAGAACTTTATATTTGTTTTAAATAATTCTACTTTCTTTTTGCTAAGGATTAACCCATGTTTGTTAAAGAGTTTAAAGACTAAATCTAAATGAGACAAATGCTCATGTTCATTCTTACTACAAACTAAGATGTCATCAATGTATACTAATAAAAAGTCATTATATTGTCTAAAAATATCATCCATTTTGCGTTGGAAGATACTTGGTGCGGTCTTAAGACCAAAAGGCATGACTAACCATTCATATAAGCCTTCTGGAGTGGTAAATGCTGTCCACTTAATGTCTTCAGGCCACATCTTAATCTGATAAAAACCTGATTTACAATCGAATTTGCTAAATATTTTCTTTCCTTGTATTTTACTTAAAAGGAAGGTTTTGTTTGGTATATTATAACTATCGTCTTTTATATTATCATTAAGTCTTTTATAGTTTATTACCATTCTACTCTTGCCTCTTAGTATTTCTGCGTGGTTTCTGACTATGAAAGCTGCCGATCTATGGGGGCTATTGCTTGGTCTAATTACCTTTAATTTTGTTAGGTCTTTAATGTGCATTTTAAAGTCATCAGTATCTAAACTGCTTGCTTCTATATTGGCTGTCTTAACGATATAGTCAGGATTTATAATGTCTAGTTTACAATATATGTGATTTAAATCCCATCTTTTGATAGGATCTTCTCCTATAAAAGGGAGTTTGTCTATTGCCTTAAGAATATCATTTTTATTTGTGAAGTAGTTTATTAAATTATAACTAATTTTATCTAGGTTGTAGATATCTAGATCTATGTTATCTTCATTGTCATCTTCTATTAGTTCTTCTATTCTAACGCATTCATTTCCTATGTTTTTAATGCAACAGTTTGTTTTACCATTACTGCAGTCTTCACATATTTTATTTTTGCCTTTTATATTAACATATTCCCCACCACGCTTCTGAGCGTACTCTGATGGAGTGTCAATGTTAATAGGTGTATGTGTGACATTCTGTGCTATTTGTATGAAGTCTTTAGTAATAGTTAAAGTATTATTGTCATTTATTAAGAAATTAATTCCTAAAATAATTTTTCCTTCTGAGTGTGCGACAGGTGCACAAAAGGCTTGTCTAAGATTATACGGTTTACTTTGTGTATTACATGGTGTAAGAAAAGTAATAGCTGCATTTGTAATATATTCAGAATATTTAATAGGGTTGCCTGTAAATCCTATACCAATTAAGGGTTCTTCAAATGTCTTGATGTGAGATAAATCAGCTAGGCTTGGATCTATAACAGTAATAGTGCAACCTGTATCTATTATTGCATTTGTTTCTATTAACTTATTATAATGTCTAATTTGTACTCTAGTAGTTATAAGATTATTAAATCTTGCCTTAGTACAGAATTTTTCTATTTTAAAGTCTTGCTGGATTTGCTGAATTAATTGTTTATTATTTCCGATGATTAATTCATCTTCATGCCTTGTTTTAAGGTTTCTTCTATTTGAATAACCTTTTGTTCTAAGAATTCTAATCTTCTATTGACATTTTTATCATAGTAAGTGTCTTTATTTGTCTTTAGTTCTAAGGGTTTTATAATATCTAAGTTATATTTCTGTTTTATGCATTTTACACATGCTTCTATATAACATATTTCACACTTACATCTTACTTTAATAGCTGGGTACCAATTGCATATATAGCATGGTGTTGTGTCTATACCCTTTTCTATTTGCCATTGATGTATACAAGTTTCTTCTAGGGCTAATTGGCCTGCTAAGGGTTTAAACATAAAGTTGTATATTTCTGTATCTCTTAACGAGTTTATAAAGGTATCTAGTTTATCAGTAGTCTCTATTGGAAAGTTTTCTTCTTCTTCATCACTACTTATAGAGAGGTTGTCTTCTGCATATTCTTCTATTGATTTGATACTATATATACTTTCTGTATCACTAAGAGTTTTATCTACTTCTAATAGATCTTCATTAGTATTATTAACTATCATGGCTTTAAAGTTATTATTGTTATGTCTTCTAGGACAATTGAAACTTAAATGGTCTGGTTCTCCACAAGAGTAACAAGTAATTTTATTTTTGTATATTCTCCTAGTGTCATATTTTCTAACATGTTTAGGATTTAGAAATGGCCTTCTAGCTTTGCTTTTTCTTAAGTAATAAGTTTTTCTAGGTTGTTTATATCTTTTGTAAGGTTTCTTATTATACTTTGGTCTAGATTCTTCTTGACCATAGTGTTGTGGGGTGTATATTTCTTTACAGAAACTAGTCTCATTTTTTAATTGTCTAGCTATCTGTATATTAGTACATTTGGAAACTAATATTTCTATAACATGTTCAAAAACATTGCCTAAAGAAGGTGTCCATGTAGTGCTAGGGTAAAGTTTTTTAATTGTCTCATATATTTCTCTTCCTAAAGCGCCTGGTAATTTGTTTAGAAACTTATCTATTACTGCCGGTTTATAAATATTGCCACTTTGTGAAGCAAAGTAATAATATTCTTGCATGAAAGGTTTTATATTATGCCAACTATATAGATGTACTTGTTCTAATTTTCTAGCTGCTTCAGTTTGTATAATAGTATCTCCTGTATTAGGATTTCTACCTGTTAATATTAATTGTATAGTGTTAACAAAGTTATAAGGATTGGGTCCTAAGTCTGCCATTTGTTTTAAATCATCTGGATACGTCTTTTGCCGTTCTTCAAAATTAGCTTTAGCTATAGGTCCTAAAAATTGTATCATATATCTTATCATTTCTTCGCCTGTTTCTAAATTATCAGATTGTTTGGTTATAAAGTTTGCTACAACTGCATCTTTCCATACTTGTATGTAATTATTTCTTTGTTGAGGATCTACTGCTGTTATATTTAAAATAAACGGTTCTGATGCCTTTTGTATTTTAAAGTTTTGTTCTAAAGGATGCCTTTTACCTTTAGGTTTAAAATTAGGTCTTTCAGATCTACCATGTTCTATGTTTGCACTATTTCTAGGTATGTTACCATAAGGATAACGTGGTCTTACATGAGGTTGTGTAGTGTAAAACCTGCCTCCATCATCGTTTCTATTATTATTTGTAGTGCCTGAATTTTCACCTTCTTCCATAAGGAAGTATGGTACTTCATTCATTAAATTAAATTTTACATTGTTTGTTGTGATTTGGGTGTTTATCGAACTTGTTTCTAACTGTTCTAAATCTATATTTTCTTCTAATTTGAGGCTATCTGTGTCTGATAAATCTAATATATTATCCATTTCTTCTATTAATAAATTATTGTTAATATCTAGAGTTCTATGTTCTTCTCTAATTCTAGCTATTTCTTCTATAGCAGTGTTAATCTTTTGATCTAAGGTTTGTTTATGATCTATTTCAGGGTCTGCTCTATCTATGCTGGGAATTATAAAAGAAGGACTGATGCTGATATCTAAATCTTTTAGGCTATCAGGAATAGTGTCTTCTATATTAGGTTGTGGTGTATACTCAGGTTGATTAAATATATCTAATATGTCTTCTTCCTCTGTAATTCTTATAAAATTTTGTAATTGTTTTGCATCTAATCCTCGTCCTACGAACGTGGTTCCTATGGATTGATTTAGAATTTTTATGTCTAAATTGTTTAATATGTTAAAATCTTTGTAACTATACATTTTCTTCTTCTGGAATGTCTTGATCTTCTAGGTGGGTATTGGCTTCTATATAATTTGTGAACCTAACTGACATTCTGCCAGAAGCGTTTTTATACCACATATTGTCTGTGGGTATTATACTACTATTCGAGCTTGTTTCAAGTATTTTATCTACTTGCCATTCTTGTCCTGAATTTTCTAATGAGTCTACTTTATAAGGTGGTAAAAGTCTAATTCCTCTATTTATAATAAATTTGGCTGTGTCATCTACGGTTAATTTATATCCTACCTGACTGTTTTGTGTTAATTTTCCTATAAAAGTAGTGCATATTAAAAGATTTTTTCCTTGTTGAAAATCTTCATAACCTTTTGTCATAATTTTAACTTTAATATTTTTTGCAAAGTCTCTAGTGTTTATACAAAAATCTGGTACGCAATAAAATATGCCACCATTGTTGTTCATATCTACTTCTATGGCTCCTATTATGGCATGTTCACTAGAGAATCTATCGTCTATTATTGCTAAGAATACTTTAGCTCCTGTATCTCTTCTAGTTAATCCTTTTACTCCTATAACAATTAAACCTATATGTGTCAGATTAAAACTTCCTCTGATTAACTCATTTTCAGAGTCAGGATGTATTAAATTAATACTAGTTACATCTTCTCCTATACATCTATTTTGTGTTTCTCTATAATGCATAAATAGTCTGGTTTGACTAAGTTGAGAATGGTGTTGATATAGTATTTGTGGAGATATTAAATCTAGTCTGTTTTGTCTGAACTGGTCGATTTGTCTATCTACGTCTATAATCTGTTCTAAAGAAATTAAAGGTAATGAAGGTGCTCTAAATAGTCTAAGGACACGGTTTTGTAAATTATTTTCATTACGCCTTCTAGTTTCTGTGGCTAAAACTTCAGTTCTAGTTCTATCTTCTATATTTCCTCTTCCTAAAATACGACTATTGTGACTTGTCATATGTTAAAAATTTTAAGTCTTGTGGCTTTGTTTTCTTTTTAGGTTTGTCTATGGTTATTTTTTCTAATTTTTTGCATAGAACATCTATATCTACGGTAGTCTCTATTCTAGGTTTATCAAGATATAGATCTATTTTAAGTGCTAGGGTGTCAAGTCTTTCTAAACATTTTATTAGTAACATTATAATAACATTATTTTGTTTTCTATTAGAAAGATCGTTTGGAGTTCCTAGGGCGTTTTTAGTTATGCCTTCTGCTGGAAATAAGTAATCACTTTCATCTAACATAGCTTGTTTATAGTCTGAATAATTTTCATAGCTTTTGGAAGTGGTCATTTATAATCTAGTCCCTGTATATTAAAATATTGTCTTAAGTTATCTTCTAACTTACTAGTTATTGTTACTAGTTTTTCTATTATTGTTATTATTTTTTCTATTTCAATAGCCTGTTTACTAAGTTTTTCTAATACTATTACTTCATTATTTTTTGTCTTATCTGAAGATTGTTTGAAAACATCTTTCATATAATCTAAGTTTTCTCTAATTGTTTTTAAACTTTTAGTATCTGTCTGAAGATTAACTATTTCTAATTTGTTTGTAGACATTTATATACCACTATAAGTATTGTCTAGATTAGCCAGGGCTTCTTCATCCCATGGATAATCATTATCGTCTTCATTATAATTTAGATAATCATCATAATCTAAATCTGACTCTAATTGTAAGTTTGACATATTATTTTGTATTTGTGTAGAAATATCTGTAGGTACCCCTAGGTTACTTAAGGCTGTAGCTTGATCTATTTGGTCTAACCTTCTGTGAAACTCAGTATAATATAATGAGTTATTCTGATTGTCTTTTAATTGTATATAGAAACCTATAAGATGTTGAAAGAAAATGTCAAAATCTTCTAATAATAAGTCTAGATTTAGAAAATATCTTATATAAAAAGATAAAGGGTTGTAAACTAAATTAATAGAGTCTGTGTCTATATAATGTTTTATCCTTTCATTTGTGGTGTCTATAGTTTCTAAAGCTGTATAATATAAACTAAAGGTGTTTAATATGTCATCTGTAGTCTGTTGATCAACATTGAAATTGTTAATCATGTCTTCAAAAACAAAGGGCTCTTGATAAGGCTCAGTGTTTAAGTCTCTATCTGTCATTAATCAGGTAGGTGCAGGCTATTAGGTTCTTCTTCACTATTAGAACTATCTGAATCTGAACTAGGCATATTACTAGTAATTTGTAGAAAGTTTATGTGGTCTGTTATGTGATCTATAGCAGTTGCTTCATGTCTATCTATTATTGCTCTAAATCTATCAAAATTAGGTCTAGTTATGTTTAATATTAGGTATTCACTACGATAATATTTATTGTTTTCGAAGTCTTGGTAATATATGTAAAAATCAACTAAATGTTTTAAATACTGGTTAATGCCTATTGTTATAGCAGAAACATTTGTAAAAGTACTAATGTATCTTTTTAAAGGATTGTATACTAAAGGTATTGTATGTTGCGAAATGTTTGATCTAATTTGTTCATTTGCATCTGTAATGATTTCTAATGCTACTAGAAATCTACGAAATTCTATGTAATTTGCTTCAAAACGATTTTCTGTATTACTAATATAGGCTGGTGCTATTCTTGTAAAAGTGCTAGCAAAACGCTCGAAGGTGAAAAGCTTCTATGAACTGAAACGGGTTATCTCAAAGTCTAATATGACTAAAAACATCTTAATAATGTTTTGATTAAAAATCATATGGCATCTACTTGGGAAAGAGAGACTCCTTTCAAAAAATTTGTTTTAAAATGATTATGCTTATCCCAGGTTTACCTAGATCTAAATCAATTATGCTTTTAAAACGAATTGCCAGAGTCTTCTTTATGGGTTCAAGATAATAGTGGGAGCGAGTCGTTCAGGGCTATAGCCGAGTGATGGCGTTGAATGCCCGCAGACTAACGCATGCCCTGAGTTTTAAACCTTGAAGGAAAACTTTGATAGTTCAACCCAGCATCCTGAGATTTTAATCTGGACTAGATCTACCAGGCATCCTGAAGTTTTGAAAAATCAAATTCTTCTATTAAGACTCTCTCTCTCTCTAAGTTTTTGCCCTATCTTTTTTGAATCATCTCTTTATTCCGCTGCGTTTTTATCAAAATTATGCTTTATCCACTATGGATCACGGTCTAACCGGGGACTCTTCATCTTTGATCTCGATCTTTAGACGGATACCAGACGTCGCTATGCCTCCGGGCAGGTCCTCAAGGACTGACGACTGGTTTAACGAAGTCTACCCGATCAAAAATCAAAAGAGATCTGTCAAAACCGGCTAAAATCCCCAAAAATGGTATCAGAGCCATACTTTCCTTGGCTTTGAAGAGATAATCACTTAGTAAAGGAGAATGCGAAGTAACCCAGAGCAAGTAGCCCCGATCATCAAATATAATGGATGACTTACCTGCAAATAGACCTGCGAATCCTACTTATTATTGTTCTTACACTGAAGACTATGAAGAATATGCGGCACACCCTAGACAATTTAACAATTTTTATTCTGCTCTAGACCGTATAAACACTGCTAACAATAGAATTAGAAATGATTTAGATTCGGGCAGACACAGAATTGTTAGGAATCCGCTTAAAGCTTATTTTAATTACTCTACTGAGTTAGATTTTTATACAGATAGACATGAATGATTATTTAGAAAAACTCTTAAGGCATCATATAGTAATTTTAGATCATGAAAACAATAGCAGATACATCATTAGATATGTAGAACAGATTTTAGGAAGACCTATAAACTCTTCTAATAACAATAATGGCCAATAATAGTCCTGCAATAGATATTCAGCAATTTAATACTTTCTTTTCAGCAATAGAAGAAATAAATACACTAAACAATAGCCTTAGATATTTCTTAGACACTGGCAGACATCCTATAGTTTTAGATCCTCTTACTTCCTTTCTAAATTATACAAACCAAATAGACCATTTTACAAATAGACTAAATAATTATTTAGTTAAAATGATAGGACATTATATATCCCGTAAAGACGTTTCCAATAATAATAAATACTTTACTAGGTATCAAGTGGTTGTTTGATAACCCATTTTTTATTTTGAGTTATTTTTTTTTTTGTGGTGGTTTACGGTGGCGGTGGCTGCCGACAGTGGTGCCTGGAGTTGGCCGCTAGCAACCGCCGGCAGCGGTGGCCGGAGGTGGCCGCCGGCAGTGGAAGGGTGGTGGTCTAAAAAAAAAAACCAAAACTGAAAAAATAAGTCATTCTTTCTCCTTTTATTCTTGCTTCCTCATAATTGTTTGCTCCAATCCTTAAAAAAAAAATGAACTATCTGCCTATATTTTCACAACCGTTGTCGTCCCTCGTTTCTCTCCTATCGATAGCTATACTAACTCCCGTTCAAATTTTTTAACACAAGTGCTCCACGTGTTGCAAAAACATGTATTGCAGAGCTCCACGTTCTGTGAAAACCTGAACTACCGCAAACAAACTGCCATCACATAATTATTTATGACATTATTATTAATAGTCTCTTTTTAACTGTCCTTAGTCTAACAACATTGTCTTTTTACCCCTTCCATAAACAGGTGTCCATCACTCATTGCTCACGGTGAAGATAAATTTACCAGGCTAACATTGGCCCCTTACTCGTGTGAACCTCATTCGTACGAGTCAATTGAATTTCGCTTTTAAGTCTTTAGGAGGTTACCTTCTGCTGCTCAAGACAAAATTGAGTTATTATAGGACTCTTTACTTTATCAACCTCGCTTTTCAGTTCTTATCCTCTCAATTCCTCTTCCCTGAGTACCTCCTGTAATTTCTTTGAGCATCCACTGTCATTCCTTTCGGAAATCATGAGGAAGAAGAAATTGATCCAAAAAGGTGACAAAAGAATGTGCATACCCTTTCCAGCTTATCCTCGATGGGGTGTTGGAGCACTTAGGGATCACATTGCTCCCATGTATCTTAATGTTCTGATCACGGCTAAGAAGAGCCCAAAATTTCTCAGCCCTCACATCTTAGCCCCCTCTTTAAGACATGAGACCGTTTCTTTATCTACCCCATAGATGACTTAGAAATTATGTTGCTTTGTGAACCCAATTTGGAATGGCTTGGCTGGTCAACAAGTGGCATGCCGATTCGGTCCTGGCCTACTGTTCTTGATTCTAAGTGGGGAGCATGGGTAGATCGTTTATCAGTTGTTTAAGCCGATTAATGGAGAATCTAAGTTACTTACGAGCTCATCAACATGTCCAATGACCCCCAAAGCACCCAGTTGAGAAAGCCCTTTTTTATTCAACAAAAGGCGAAAACCACAATTGCTAGTCAACGTTTATGCACTTTGTTTTTCCTCCCCAGTGGGTCATTAGTGTATCGAAATCCCTTTTTTGTTCCGCGAGAGCTGGATCCAACCATCCAATGTTAGAATGAAAATAAGCAGCTGCGTACATACCGAGATCTGCAAGTGGGAGGAGGGCGCAATCCTAGCTAATGGCAACAAAGCGTAAACATGATGTCTTCATATGTTTCAGGGGTATAGATTGTCGGGATGAATTTTCTTGCCCACCTCGTTGAGAGTTTAAAGCGGGCAGGTATTGTTCCCTTTATAGATACCGATTGGAGAAAGGAGTTGGTATAACGACCCAGTTGCAGACGGCAATAGAATAGTCGTGGAGTTAGATAATCGTAATGTCCAGTGTACATCCAGTCATGCCCATCTTTTATGGGGTGAATCCTTCTCATGTGAGGAACCAGGAAGAGGAATTATGAAACTTTTCTAAGGAATCTATTGTCACTTAGGGTGCTCTACTGTAAAATTTTGGCGAGCTAACAATAACCATGAGCCGTCCTGCGCACGTTCCGAACACAAAACCGGAGCTTGTGATACACTTTGTGTAAGCACGGTGTACTAATGCACACCACAAACCCATTTCCCTCATCTTCTTCCTCTCTTCTGTGCACACATGCAGCTTGTACCAGAAATACCCACATCTCCACATAAATTACTCTCTCTCTCTCTCTCTCTCTCTCACACACACACACACACACGCACACACACACACACGGACACACACGCATCTATACACGCGCTGCCTACACACACACACGCACGTAAGGCACACATGCACATACACTGCACTACACCCACCCACAGACACAGTACATAAGGGGCACACACACACACAATGCCTTACGGCAATATCCCTTCCCTTGCACGCACACACTCACGGCACACCATAAACACACACAGGACAAACCCATAGCTGTCCAAATTACACACACTCACCAAAAAATGAACAGTTACAAGGTTTTTTTCACGCACTTGTACACACTCATGACACCCACAAACTCTCTCTCACGGCTGTTTCCCCCTCTCTTCTCTATTACACACTCACAGTTGCACAACACACTAAAGCACCCAGGAAATTAAGAGGGATGGAGGCCAAAACTCATCGAGATGATCCCTTCTCGTTGCCGAAAATTCGACTGAAATTCACTCCCTCGAACCCACCCACTCTGAGGCTTCCTCTCCTTCTCTCTCTCTCTCTCTCTCCCTCTCCTCTCTCTCTCTCTGTGTCTCTCAATTTATTCTGAATGTAACCGAGAATGGTTAAAATTTATTGCTTTATTTCCTTCAAATTTCTCCCCCATGTTCCCTCACATCATAAAGTTAGAAGGTTGACTAAAATTTTAAAATAAATCAGATTTTACCTCTTTTAGTTTTTAAAAACTTCAATTTAAATTTATTTTTTCTGATTGTAACAGAGAATGGTTACAATCCATTACTTTATTTCCTTTAAATTTCTCTCCCATGTTCCCTCAAATTCCAAAGTTAGAGGGTTGACTCAAATTTTAAAATAAATCAGATTTTACCTCCTTAATTTCCTAATAACTTCAATTTAAATTAATTTTAACTAACCCTCTTTAACTTTCGTTAATTAATTATAGAGCCAAACACCACTAATCAACAACTTTTAGTTACTTAAGTGTCGCTAAAGGTTGCCAATGAATATCGTTCAAACTAATAAACACTAAATATTACGTATGAAAATCGTCGCTAAAAATTAAATTAACCGCCTAAACAATAGCAAGGTTCGGAGGTATTATACTTTTGTCATATTGCCCTTCGTACACACAATTGATTATCAAGTTCAAATGTACGGTCGCTACATATGTAGCGGATAACATATAAAACAAACGCACACCAGCCTACCACTTTCATCTCTCTATCTCTCTTTCTTCTGAACTACTGCCTCACCCCAAACCCACTTCAATCATCCTAGCCAGGGAGAGAGGCAAGGGGTATAGCACCACCGCCCCCGCAGTCTGGTCATCCTCAGCACTTCCGTCGCCTCTTCCCGACAACCCACCTCCATCATCGCCATCTGTGTTTTGTTGATAGCACTGCCGCCGTCTCGGGACCGCTGCCTTTAGAATCGGGAACACCATCAAATTTTCTTTAGCCATCTCGGCAATTACTTCCAAGGAATTCTACAAATTTTCTTCCAACTTCTTTTTCCCAACTTTTATTCTAATTTAATTGGACTTAGATTTAGATCTAGATCTTGAAACTGGAATAGCACTTAAGAGAACACACAACATAGCAAAGAAAAACAAGGAATAAGACAGCACCGTGAACACTCGTTTTCGGATTATTCTCTACATTATGTAGCGGACGGACACGGATAATCAACAAAAAAAAGCAGGGAAATATGGGAAAAAGGCCCGTTCGCTAAATAATTTAACCGGCGGACATTAAAAAAACACAAAAATTAAATCTGATCCGTCCATCCGCAATCGATGGACAACTAGATTGTGTGGGCAACTTAACTGTGCGAGCAATAGATCTAGAACTTTGGTCAATGATTTGTTTAGTCTAACAAATCTAGAAGGAGTTTATTTTAGCACCATATATTGTCACGTTATGTTTTAACAACAAAAGAAGCCACATGCAAGTATGAGGTGCAAAAATACGCACTCACGTATACCTAGCATAAGCAAATATACTTATATAAAATAGTGCATAAAGCATGAATTCTATTCAACTACTCTTTTGTTGAAAAAAATTTTAAAAATAAGTTTTCTACGGTGTTCTTATGTTGTGAGCATTTAAACTCAAGCATTCTAAGTTCAACCTTAGCAATACACCAAAATATTTTGAATTAATTTTAACGTTTATACTCCTAAAGTCACTCTCTTATATAGTAAGGAAAAACTAGACATCTAGAAAATAGAATTGCATCTAAAATCTAAATAAATATAATTTATGTTAGAATTAAGTTAGTGTCCAGCTTAAATTGAATACCATACTGTATTTGAAGATAAATCTAACTCAGTAGACATGTTTATTAAATCATTTATAACATTTTGTTCAACATATATAAACAAAAAAAAATTAAAAAAATAAACCAAAATTTTCTCTATTAAAAATAAACTAACATGTAGATTAAGTTATGAGCATGTAATTGAAATGTACAAATTATTTTAAAAAAAACTTACACAAGTACAGCGAAAATGTCTCATGCAATTGCAAATTGACCTCAATATATTCTCTACATATTTTTATTAGTGGAGTCTACTTTTTCCATTTTTTTATACTAAATAAAATTTTAATATCCGTTTCTTTATATGGTTACTAAATCAAAATTCGATATATGCATAGGGACATCGCTTATTGATATCTCACCATAAGGGTTCATTTATTTTGTTAAAAGGAAGTTTACCCATTTAAAAATGGAATTGGGTGGTGAAGGGTGCGACAGTGGATGGGGAGGATGAGTTGTGTGTGTGTTTGGAGGGGGTGGGGTTGGGGGGGGGGGGAGGATGGTGATGCTGGGGAACTAGGGTGGCGGTGCAGGGGAAGGTGGATAGATGGGAGGGGAGAGGGAGCGTTGGGAAGTGTGGTGGTGACTGGCTTGGCCTGGTGGATGAGGAGGGCAGGAAGAGGGGGCGACGGACTCAACGAGTTGACTTGTAGTTTGGTATAAGGTTTTTTTTAAAAAAAGATTTATTTACTATTTTATGGTTTTGTCCCTCATTTTGACCGCTTATTTTGACCTCTTAACAGTCAACATTGAGGAAATGGGACCAAAAAAGTCATAAAACTATAAATAGTAAAAGAGATTGAAACATTTGATAAATAGCGAATTGAAGGCACAAAATTGGAATAGTTAAAGGAGCATTTTCATAATTTTATCCAAAGAGAAAGAGTAATAACTTATTTAGTAAGAAGTGTTTGAGATTCTAACAAATACTACACCACATAATTTAACACTTCTAAATTGCTTCACGGAAAAGGTTGCTATATAATGCAATTTTTGTGGAATTACTTTGATAAACGTTAAGTTTGGCTACCCGCCAAAAGAGGCCCGTTGTCGCCCTTGTCTACATTGACTTCGTATGCCCCCATGACAGTACGAGTGTGCAAATTCAATTTGAGAAGAACGTGAGAAACCCTTTTATATTCAACAAAAGGCGAAAATCACAATTGCGTCAACGTTTACGCACTTGTTTTTCCTCCCGGTAGGTCATTAGGGTATCGAAGTCCGTTTTTTATTCCGTGAGAACTGGATCCAAGCATCCAATGTCAGAAATGAAAATAAGCAGCTGCCTACATACCGAGATCTACAAGTGGGAGGAGGGCGCAAGCCTAACTCTTCGAGGCAGGAGGAGCATACATTGAGGCCATTGCCTCCGTCAGTGTGTTAGATGGCAACAGAGCCTAAATATGATGTGTTCATATGTTTCAGGGGTAGAGATTGTCGGGATGAATTTCTGGCCAACCTCGTTAAGAGTTTGAAGGGGGCAGGTATTGTTCCTTTTCTAGATGAAGACACGGAGAAAGGAGTTGGGATAACGCCCCAGTTGCTGGCGGCAATAGAAGAGTCGTGGAGTTCAATAATCGTAATGTCCAAGAGATTTGCTACTTCCACACATTGCCTTGGCGAGTTGGAGGTGATCCTCAAGAAGAACAAGACCAGTGGATATCCAGTCATGCCTATCTTTTATAGAGTGGATCCTTCTCATGTGAAGAATCTGAAAAAGGGATTCAAAAAAGCATTTACTAAGCACAAAATGGTGGAGAGCGGGGACCAGGTGAACAGGTGGAAGGATGCACTTCAAGAATTTGGAAATTTGGTAGGCTGGGTCTTCCCAAGTCCAAAATACAGGTAATTGATTTGACGTTAAGTCATTTTTTACTTGCCATTTTCTTTTGCTTTCTGAACTCTTTTCAAGTACTTTGAAAACCAATTAAGAGAGCATAAAATGGATTAGCAATACGAATCCGTACAGAAGACACTTACGTGCATCGCGATAGGTAATTAGATGTTGTCACACATAACAACTTTGCTTAGCCGTACAATGTAAAGTATTGAATCTTCCCTCGATCTGGCCATCGAAAGATGAAACCATGATCAAGTGCAGATGCGCAATCAGTCTAGCTAGACAGTGATTCAAATGAGAAGCACAATCTTTATTACTCAAGATGTTCCGTTGGACCTCCTTTAATTTAGAGCCTTTTAGATCAGAAGGATATGTGAGCTCATGATTCAAGATGTTCCCTGTTTCCTCCATCAACATATTAGTGGACTTAAGGTAATCGTCCAATGACGAGGAAACTATTTTCTTGTGCCTGTATCGTATGCTTACTCACATCGATCAGTCAGTGTGATCATCTTACGTCTCAACTGTTCTTCTTGTTTTAAACAACTACGAGCCCCAAAATGGAGACTTAAATTTCCTCTGCTAAGGAGTGAACAAGCTAGCCTAAGTTGTAGGATTGCCATTTTCTTTTGGTTTCTGAACTCTTTTCAAGTACTTTGAAAACCAATTAGGAGCGCATAAAATGGATTAGCAATACGAATGCGTACATAATACACTTACATGCATTGCGATAGGTAATTAGGTTTTGTCACACCAAACAACTTCGCTCACCCGTACCAAGTAAATTGAAGTATTGAATCTACCATCAATCTAGCAATCGAAAGATGAAACCGTGATCAAGTGCAGATGCACANTCAGTCTAGACAGGGATTCAATGTGATTCATGTGCTTAGGACTGAACAGGCTAACCTAAGTTGTAAGATCGTATTTAAATAACGAAAGGGACCCTAGCAAGGAGACCCTCATTCTCTTAGAAGGGCACTAGCTAGGAGATTCATATTCTTCTACCCCTATGTTCTTTTACAAGGTTCGGGTAGAGTTATCACAATCAGTGTTATCCCTCGTTTTTGGGTCGGTTTAATACCAAGCCGGATATATTTTTCACCCGTGTTGGTGGACCTATATATGGGGTTAGGGTAATTAGGAATCATCACATTTGTTTGCTACAAAATTCATGAGCTAGAAAGCACCTGATGAACCTTACCCACAATTGACGGTACCCACAAATAAGAACATATTTTTTTTACTATCGCCTTGAAACGAACAATTAAACTAGTAACATGTAAACAAATGCGACAAAAAGTCTGAGAAAAGTGTAGCTATTGCATTTTTCACGGGAAAATGTCTTTAAATATTGCTGAAATTCTAAGAAATGCAACAAAACCTTTTAAAATAATGCGTAAAACACACTAAAAATGTTGCAGCTAGTTATACATGGTAAAGTTGCCGAATCCCACCATCGGGAAGTTCTTAGTTATTGCAATAAATTGCTTTTTGCACTGGGCACGCGTAACCTATCCAATAATCAACTTCTTGCCACCACAAATATTAATGCCAAAATTGCTCCCTCCGTACTGGAAAAATTGCACACATTTGACTTGTACACACTTTAAGGCTTGGTAAAAAATGTATGCTTTTCCAGTCGTGTCCTCACTAACAAGTAACAAGCACCTATTTTACCGTCCTACTGTCTACCATATCTAGTGTAGAAACACTGATATATTACCACCATCAAGGCCTCAACCATTGGGGCTCCACAGCCCCAATGGCCATCGCTTCAACCGTCGCTGAGTATACAAAGTTTCCCCCACCACTTTAATGGACATAATCCTCAACCACCAAAACTCGATGGTAATTAAAAGCATTGGGTTCTCATACTAAGCATCAACCTATTGGTTCATACTTGTGATTTCCAGTCGCCAATGAGGGTGTCGATTGCAGTGGGTTGTACGCCGCCTCCAACCACCACACACCGTCACCATTGCCATAATTTAATCAAGTACCCCTGATTCTCTTCCAAATTTAATCTCAAATCAAGTTTAATTTTTAAATTAAATTTCGATCCCAGGACAAATCATGTTAGTTGATGGGGATTGAATCTGACATACTCTATATGATGGAGATCTAAGCTTGAATTGGTTAGATCATACAATAACGTTGGTTATGGGATATGACGGCAGTAAATGGTTGAGACAACCGTGAGTGGGGGTTGACTATGGGCTGCGCCGATGCTGGTGTTCAGCCTGAGGCAACGACGGTGGCTCGGGTGGTCAAAGTGGGATTGTGGCAGTTAAAGGGGTTGAGAGAGGGGCGGGAGAGGGGTGGCGACTGTGATGGCGATGGATGGTTTTGACAACAGTGGCTGGGTGATGACTATGGGATGTGACACGGTGGTCATTGCATGGTAATGGCGGGTCATTGCATGGTAATGGTGGTATGAGATATATACAAGACGAAACAAAATTAGCATGGTTAAATTATGTTTCAACTGGATTGTCAACCTTTCATAAATTCAAAGATGAATTTAACTTGATAAATATGTTAATTAAAATTTTTGGTCAATGATTTCCTTACTTTAAGGTTTTGCGCTATCCTATTCAGTCGATTTGTCAAATGTAAAAATATCATATTATGCAAATTTCATATGAGATATAGCAAAACTTAAATTCAACAACTTTGTTTTTACAGTGCTTTCATGTGAGTAATTACACACTTAAACATTTGAAATTTTGCATTAACAATATATCAATACATCATAATTTTATATTAACTTTTATACTCCTAAAGACTCTTTCACATATGAAAAGGGAAAAATATTAGTTATGTTGTGATGAATGTAGTCTAAAACTTAGATTGAAGATCTTATTATATTTGAAGATAAATCTGAATTAGTAGGCATGCTCAATATATACGGAGTACTTTGTTAATTATTAGTTATATTTTGTTCAAAAATTTATTTGCTACGAAGTTTTGAACTATCCTATTTAGTCAAGTTAGTTAACCTTTGTAAACTTTATACAATTATCTTATCCAATAATTAATATTTTTTATGTATACTTTATCGGTAGATATCATTTGCTTCTAAAAATGCTACATCATCCTTATTTAATTAGTCGTGTTGTTTAACTTTTATAAATCACATGCTATAAGAAAATATATGGACCAAAATTTTTCCTATGAAAATTAAACTAATATGTAGTAATTAACAATATGGGCACTCCATTGAACAGTACAAATTACCTTTAAAAGATATTTAGAAAATTAAAAAAAAATATACAATAGCAAGTTGATCTCAATATGTTCTCCGCATATTTTTATCCCGTGGAATTTACTTTTTTCTTTTCTCTGTACTAAATAAATTTTTAAATTTATGTTTATCTATGTAATTACAAAATAAAAATTAGCAAATACGAATAAGGACGTTGTTTATTGATTTTTACTACGAGGGTTAGTTTATTTTATTAAAAAAATTCATCCCAAGAATAAAAGTGACCTATCTTTGATAAAAAAAAATCACCCCAAGAATAGATTTTTTTTAAAATTTAGAATTATTAAAATAAATGACTTATAAAACCATCATGTGCTTGGCACGGGATATTGGGTTAGTACTAAATAAAGAATGTAAATAAACAAAATGAAGTTTAAAACTATCCTGTGCTAGTCATTGGTGGAGATATGCTCAATAATTATAATCTCAAAATGGTCACGTGGGCGACTTTAGTCTCCCACATTAATGGGTGAGAGGAGTTAGTGTGGTAAGTGCAGTCATGGGTAACATCATAGTCTTCTACCTTTCTATTCATTTAAAAGGTTCGGGTAGAGTTATCCCAATCTGTGTTAGTCCTCGTTTTTGTGTCGGTTTAGTGCCGACCGGGCTCTATTTTTCACCCATGTTTGTTGGCCTATGCATACGGTTAGGATAAATTAGGAAGAAACACTTTTGGTTGCTAAAAATTCATGAGCTATAAAGCACTTAATCAACCTCACCCACAATCACCGATACTAAAAAATAATAATTTTTTACTATTTTCTTAAGCAATCAATTAAATTAGCAACTCCTAAGGTCCCGCATTCACATTAGCAACATATAAACAGATGCGACAATAAGTGTCATAAAAGCATATATCGCTATTTCATTTTTCCCGAGAAAATGTCTTAAATATAGCTGAAATTCTAACAAATGTGACAAAACCATTTTCAACATTGTCTAAAAGACACTAGAAATGTTACGGCTAGTTACACATGATAAAGTTGCTGAATCCCGCCATTGAGAAGTTCTTTGTTACTGTTGCAATTAATTGCTTTTGCATTGGGCGATAGTAACTATCTAATGATCAACTTCTTGCCGCCACAAAAGCCAAAAATACACTCTTTCCCTACGGAATAATTGACACATTGACTTGCACACACTTCATAGACTTGGTAAAAAATGTATGCTTTTCCAATCATGTCCTCACCAACAAGCACCCCTTATACCGTCCTACTCTCTACCATATCTGGTGCAATATTATTCACCACCGTGAAGGCCTCAACCATCGGTGCTGCACAGCCCCATGGCCGTCACTTCAACCGCCTCCATGGCCACCAAAATCCCCCACCACGGCCACCAAAATCCCCCACCACTTCAATTTCCAGAATCCTCCACCACCAAAATTCGATGAAAATTAAAACTGGTGGATTTTCATACCAAGTGTCAACTTATTGGTTCATACTTGTATTTTTGTTGTCATCAACGTGGGTCTCAATTGTAGTGGGCTGTTCACCGCCTCAAACCACGGCACACCCATCACCATTACCATAATTTAATCAACCACCACTGAAATGGGACACCGGCACGCGTTGGGTGCACCTTCGGTTACATCATCTCAGCTGCAAGAAGCGAGCCAATTGGCTAGGGTTGACAATGCCAGGCAGGTGGGCCCCGCCCCCCTTGAGGAGATCCGCTACTTCGGCGTACCTGCTGCACTCCTGCGGCTTCGGCTGCTGCTGCTCGGCCTTCCCTCTGGCCTTGTTCCTCCTCGGCTCGGCCGGAGCCGCCGATACGGGGGCCGCCTCCGCCCTAGCTGGATCCCACAGCTGGCCGAACAAGTTCCCCTTGGTGAGGAACTCGTGGGCCAGGTACCCGGCCAGGAGCTGGTTGCTCGGAGCCGGCTCGGCTGGCTTCGGGCTCGACGGCTTCGGCGAGGCGGCTCGGGGGAGGCTCGGCTTGGCTAACTTCGTTGACGTTGACGTTGACGGCTTAACGGCACACACCCATCACCATTACCATAAAATGGAAGGGTTTCGTCTATCCAACTCATCTCTTCGTTGTTCATCACGAGTAGCTGGTGGCAAGTATGGACGTGTACCTGTATTGGTGCCTATATATCTTTGTACTTGCACGTGCATCTGCGTGTGCATTTATGTGTGCATTTATATGTGCATATGTGCGTATGTACGTACATATGTATGTATGTATGTACGTTAATTCCTAAGGAAATATGAGCGCAAGGTGAGAATCTGATTTATGTAATTTATTTACTAGTTAGTCGTTAACAGCAACATTTAGGACTCTTCTAATCATTACTGACAACTCTATATTTACTAATTTTATGTACCGGTCTTTAACGCTAAAAGTGAAACACTTGAAAACGTTAGTTAGTGCAAGAGTAAAAGATAAGAAAAATAAATTTCTTAATTTATAAAATATGAGGATGTCAGTTCCATTCTAATATTTCCTATTGGACACGATTACCAGCGATGCGGCAGATCTAATTGAAAAAGTTGTCAAGCACGCTGAAAAAGCAAAAGAGAAGAGAAGAGAAGGAGGAGGAGGAAAAGTCGCACTGCGACCATCTGAACAACAACATGATTACTACCAATCGGTCATATCTTTGTTGCGTATGTTCATTACACGGATGGGCATCACACATCTGACTAGCATTCTCTGGTACGCTCTTCCCTGCCTGGTTTGATCGCTTGAAGTCTTTTCTTTGGTAACATGATATTTTCATCGTAAATAGAGGCGACCCAATAATTGATTCATCATCTTCCACTCGACAACCCCAAATATTTTTTTGTTATAATCCAATGAATCAAGTTCCAGATCTCTATTAAGGAATTTACATCACTGAGCTTTTCCGTGAAAAACTATCGGAATTGCGGTCCACAGTATAACATAAAAGCATAGTAGACAAAGTATTATGGGCTATGGAGGCGACACACATAACCTCTTTTTAGTATCAATTTCCTTATTTACTCCTTTTACTAATGCCACATCATTATGTATGTTTTGATGCTCCGTTTCTTTTTTTAACTCTACTTATTAAAGTCACGCAATGTATCATACTCTTTACTATTACAGTAATTATTATCAAAAAATTTGAAGGCATTATTGGCATAATTTTAGCAAATCTAATAAAAGAAGAAAATCAATTATACGCCTTCTAAAATTCTACCTATTCAATATACTCACATATTATGCCTTAATTTTGAGTACTTACACCTCAAAAGCACTTTATATGACAAAGTAAAATCTCAAAAACGCTTAAAACGAAAATCCTCCATGAAATTAAAGATAAATAATTCACAAATTAAGAGCTTTCTTTTCTTTTTACAGAGATAATATACAAACTAATTACGACTTAACTATTAAAAATACTTTAAAATGCCAATATGACAGTTTACTTAAGAAATTATTTTTTATTGAACAAAGGCAAGCTCTAAATTGGAAATCATATATACCAATAAATGAAATGAAAAAAAGAATCAAAACCTGAAACCAACAAAATAACCCTAGAGGGGGGGAGGCTGAATAGGGTGTTAAGACTACTTTAAAATTTAACAACTAACAAACCTGAAGCTCAAAAACCCAAGTAAATAAAGAAACAAGCTCAACACAATATGTAAAACAATAATGTAAAGAGAGAAGGGTTTAAAGATACTTGACAAGGAGAATTAAATGGTTCGGCTTGATATACCCACAAGCCTACGTCCACCCCTTCAAGGAAGTCCCTTGAAAGGCCCTAGAATCCACTAGTATGATCTTCCTTACGGGTCAAGATCGAACCCCTTACAATCCCTTGATGCTATGCCCACATCAAGAACAAGCTTTGACAAACCCAAAGCTCCAAAGCTTGACAACCCCAAGCTTTGATACAAGAACCTTTCAATGAAGAAATGTGTACAAAATTTCACTCTTAAGAAGTAGATGAGTACAAGTTGAAGTACTAGAACAAGAGAGATGAGTGTATGATGACTTATGAAAGTGTATCTCTCTCTAATGTAAGCTCACAATAAATGCTCTCTTGAAAAGGATGAGAAATCAATGAAAACAAGAGAGATTTGAACAATTGCTTTGATCTTTGAGAATATGAAAGATAGGAGAGCTTTGAATGCAATTGATGAATGAAAACAATGCCCAAGATGAGTATTTATAGAGCTGGAAATAAATATGACCGTTTGGGGTTAGGTAGGGCATTAAATGCGCCAAACGGTAAATGCAGTCGACTGCAATGCCCATTGCAGTCGACTGTAACCCAAAAAGTAGCCGTTGGAAATTCAAATTTCCAACTTGCAGTCGACTGCAATGCAATGCAATGCAGTCGACTGTAATGAGCTACTGGAAGTATTGCAGTCGACTGCATTCAATGCAGTCGACTGTAATACCCTACTGCCCAACATGCAGTCGACTGCATCCCTGAAAATGCAGTTTCCTGTTTTTAAAGCATGAAAAACTTTTTATGCATGCAAGGGAAACCTATGGGCAAGTTCTAGGTATACAGTCATCGTAACGATCATCTCTCTATGTCTAGTTTACAAAGACGAAAATAAAAGCATGAAAACTTCAATCGTCGAATTTCCTCTTTGATGCGTTCCGTTGAGAGTCTTTGATCGTGTTGCTCGTCTAATAATCCATTTGCATGAGTATGAGATTGTTCCTATTGCTTCATCAACCCAATGCATGTTAGATAGCATAATCATCAATGTTACTTATCATCAAAATCAAATATAATCCTAGGTTAAATAACCGTAGGGTTAACAATCTCCCCCTTTTTGATGATGGCAAACATTGATTCAAATAATATGAGATATATAAGATAATATGTGAAATGAAGCATAACAATCTCAATTAAAAACCATAAGGGGTCATGAGAAGAAATCATGACAAAACGCTCCTCCTATCTTAAGCAATGTAGGGCTCCCCCTAACTTAAGTAATATATGCTCACATATCAAGTCCACACAAATATGAATCAACAATATTTTCTCCCCCTTTTGACATCATTGAAAAAAAATCAAGGGTGTGTGTGAAAGTGATCAACTTATGTATCCATCCATGGATAATCATTATAGCCAACAAGGGCATTCAAAAACAAGAAAGCATAAGTACTTGAATATACATCAAAAGGTATATCAAGACTTGTAATAATACCACATAAAAAATGTAATATAAATCAAACGTGCCACAAGAGAAGCGAGAATCAAAGTGCTAAATTAAACCAAGTTTTAATAATACTACGCATAACATCCATGACAAGTTTTGAAATACATAAACGAGTCTGAGAGCATAAGCAAATAAAGACATAAATCAAGTCCTAACGCCTAAGGACCCGATGGTGGAGGTGGTGGATGAAAGAAGTCCTCCTCGGGACACTGAATCCCACAATGATCCTCCATGCGAGAAAGGCGTCGACTGAGCAGGCCATGGGCGAGATCCATCCGACTAAAATTGGCATGCATATGCTGCTGCATCATATCTAAGCGTGCGAGGATCGCGTCATATCCAGAAGTAGAAGGACCGGAAGAAGTGCCCGCCTCATATGTACTCGAAATGATCAACGGAGGTGAATCACGAACAATCCCGTCGCCGGCAGCTCGTTCAGCCTCAGCATCAGCATCAACATCAACATCATCATCCTCATCATCATCACCATCAGCCTCATCAGCCTCATCATCATCGACAGGGACATCGTCCATGTCAGGCTCCGGTAAGAAGCGGTCATGACCATCTAAAAGGCCCTTTCTACGAAGGGTAGAGCTGTCTAGTACGAGGTGCCTAGTAACCTCAATATACTCACCCAGAAGAGGTATGTCAAAGGCAGCAAGAATGCGAGTGAGTAGGAGGCCATATGGTAGAGCTAAGGCAGGATGTGAGGCGCTCCTAATCATGTTTAACATGATGAGACGAGGGAGGTTAAGCGGTGTGCCAGAGCGAAAGAAGGTCAGGAGCTGAACGTCTAAGTAAGAAACAAGTGAAAGACCTTCGGTTCGAGGAATGACGTTATGAGCGATGATATGATGGAACAGACGAGAGAGAGGTGGTAGGTCACGTAGGCTGGGCTTGCTCGCAACCCGAACCTGTCGACAATGAAGTGTGTGTCGAAGCTGCTCCTCAATAGTAAAAGGTCGGTCAAACCAATGTGACTGACCAGCGACAGGGATCATTTCTAAAAAAAAAAAAAAACCACTATCGGGGAGGTCTAGAATAGTGGCTAGACGTGACTGTGAGAATGAAATGCGGCGTCCAAAAACATAGGACGTGAGGGTACATGACTCAGTAGCAATGCTCCAATTCAAATTCGCATAAAATAAGCGGATTGCATCAGGATAATATAGAGTAGTGTTCCTATCAGTGAAGCGATCTAGAAGACTATCCTGAAGGGATCTAAGAACACCTATGGTGAAAAGGAATGGAGTATCCAGTCGCAAACCTGGAGTCAAAGGGGAAGAGAGTTGTGCAGAAAAGCGATCGGCAGCCTCGCGGGTCCGATATCGATTTTGATCAAATTCTACCGCGATAGGCTCGGGCTCGGGCGCGGGTGCAGCTCGTGAGCGAGATGAACTGGCACGTGCACGTTTCTCTCTTGCCATTCTTGAAAAGTCTAAACAAAGAAAGCATAAATGTAAGAGAAATGAAGATGCAAAAAAATGGAAAACATTAAAAAATTGAGAATAAGATAAACCCTAATTCATGCAATTTGGGGAAAATTTAATTTTGGACAAATCAAATGATATAAACCATGTATAATCGAGCAATAGACATAACTAAGCATGAATCAAGTGATTAAACATGTAATTGCATAATCATTTTGGAGAAATTTTGAAGATTGAGAACCCCTAGTTCATGAAAATTGGGGAAAAACAAATGTTGCATGAAAACATGTAATTAAACTATGTAGGAACATGTAATAAGCAACCCTAAACATGAATCAAGTGTTAAATCATACATTAGCATGCTTAATTGGAGTAGATCTGAAGAAATATAATATATAGAGCGATTTCGAATTTCAACAGATTTTGAACAATGTAGGTGTATACGATCAGAAAAAGTGCATAAAAGATGTAATATAACAAGATTTGGGGAGAGATACATACCAATATCAAGCTGAATGCACGAGAAATGAGGCCGTATGAGAGAAAAGGGTTCGGTTCAGAAAGAGAGAGAGAGGAGAATCTGTTGAAATCTGAGATCTGGGCTCGATTTATGCCATTTCCCCATAATGCAGTCGACTGTAATGACCAATGCAGTCGACTGTATTGCCTAATGCAGTCGACTTCAATGCAAAAAATCAAGCAGTCTTGAACATGATTATGCATATTAATATTGCAATAGAAGTGTGTGCAAATCATAAAAATCAATAAAATCAACATTTGTTTGGAAAGAGAAAAATCAACCAAAGCATGCTATAAGCATATGAGATAATGCTCAAGCATGTAAAGAGCAACAAGCATGTTTATGCACAAGAGATATAACAATTTAGTCACATAGGTGAAGACATGCCAAGTTCTCTTCTAAGAGCGGTAAACCTCTTCGAATCTAAAGGTTTAGTGAAGATATCCGCTAATTGGTGATTTGTGTCCACGAAATCAAGAACAATATCACCTTTTTGCACATGATCACGGATAAAATGGTGTTTGATTTCTATGTGCTTTGTGCGTGAATGTTGGATGGGATTTTTTGTCAAGTCAATGGCACTAGTATTATCACATAAGATAGGTATGTGATCATACTTGAGTCCAAAGTCCAAAAGGGTTTGTTTCATCCAAAGAATTTGTGCACAACAAGCACCAACCGCCATATATTCGGCTTCGGTGGTAGAGAGTGCAACCGAATTTTGCTTTTTGGAACTCCAAGAAACAAGAGAGTGACCTAGGAATTGGAAACCTCCACTAGTACTTTACCGCGCGGATATACAACAGGCTTAGTCGGCATCGGAGTAACCAATTAGGTCAAAAAATGAAGTGTTTCTAGGAAACCATAACCCTAAATCGTGAGTGCCCTTAAGATATCTAAGGATTCTCTTGACGGCAATCAAATGAGATTCCTTAGGACAAGCTTGAAATCTAGCACATAAACAAACACTAAACATTATATCGGGTCTACTTGCGGTAAGGTAAAGGAGTGATCCGATCATACCTCGATAGCGCTTAATATCAACATCCTTACCCTTTTCATCTTTATCAATCTTTAAAGAAGAGCTCATTGGAGTGTCAAAAGCATTTGATGCTTCCATGTCAAATCTTTTGAGTAGCTCTTTGGTGTATTTGGCTTGGTTGATAAAGATTCCATCCTTGCTTTGTTTGATTTGCAATCCAAGGAAGAAGGTGAGTTCTCCCATCATGCTCATTTCAAACTCCTTACTCATACAAGAAGCAAACTCTTCGCACAAGGATCCATTAGTAGCACCAAATATAATATCATCAACATAAATTTGCACCAACAATAAGTCATTGCCCTTAGATTTTATAAAAAGAGTGGTGTCAAGTTTTCCTCTTGAAAAACCATTTTCTAAAAGAAAATTACTTAGCCTTTCATACCAAGCTCTAGGAGCTTGTTTTAAACCATAAAGAGCTTTGCTAAGACGGAAAACATGGTTTGGAAATTTTTCATGTTCAAAGCCGGGAGGTTGAGCCACATAGACCTCCTCCGAAATAAAACCATTTAGAAAGGCACTCTTGACATCCATTTGAAAGAGTTTAAAATCTCTATAGCAAGCAAAAGCTAATAGCATTCTAATAGATTCAAGTCTAGCTACCGGTGCATAAGTTTCATCAAAATCAATTCCTTCCTCTTGGTTATAACCTTGGGCCACTAATCTAGCCTTGTTTCTAACCACGACTCCGGATTCATCAAGTTTGTTTCTAAAAATCCATTTTGTGCCTATAATCCTAAAGTTTTGAGGTTTAGGCACAATGGTCCAAACTTGATTTCTTTCAAATTGAACTAGCTCTTCTTGCATAGCAAGCATCCAAGATTCATGATGTAGAGCTTCGGAGAATTTCTTCGGTTCAATTTGGGAAAGAAACGCTATATTAACATGTTGTTGAAGAGAGCGTCGAGTTCTTACCCCACTCGAAGGATTACCTAAGATTTGATCGCTTGGATGATCCTTTTTGTAAGTCCAATCTTTTGGTAATTCTTGAGAGTTGTCCAAGTTTGAAGCATCATTGATTGCTTCCTCGTTTCCCCCTTGAGAACTTGATTGTTGCTCCCCTAGATCAATTTCTTTGGGGTTGCCTTGAGTGTATCACTTATGTCCAAAGTTCTCAAGTCATTGTCCATGTCATCTACATTAACAATGTTAGTCCTCCGAAGAAAAGGATTAGTCTCATCAAAAGTAACATTAATGGATTCTTCAACAACCAAAGTACTTTTATTATAAACTCTATAAGCCATACTATTATTAGAGTAACCAAGAAAAATACCCTCAAAGGTTTTGGAATCAAATTTGCTAAGGTGATCCTTGGTATTTAAAACAAAGCATTTGCAACCAAAGACTCTAAAAAAGCTCACCTTAGGTTTCTTATCATTAAAAAGCTCATAAGGGGTTTTTAACAAAATTTTCGCAAGATAACTCTATTAAGAACAAAACAAGCACAATTGACCGCCTCCGCCCAAAAGTATTTAGGTAAACCATATTCGTTAAGCATTGTTCTTGCCGCTTCTTGCAAAGACCTATTCTTTCTTTCGGCAACACCATTTTGTTGAGGAGTTCTAGGAGCCGAAAAATTATGTGATATCCCAAAGTCATCACACAAGGCTCCTATTTTTGAATTTTCAAATTCTCTACCATGATCACTTCGAATGTTTGTAATCAAATAACCTTTTTGATTTTGAACACGTTTTGCAAATGAAGTGAACACATTTAGAGATTCATCTTTGGTAGCCAAAAAGAAAGTCCAAGTATAGCGAGAAAAGTCATCAACAATAACAAAACAATATGATTTACCACCAAGACTAGTAGTTGGAATTGGTCCAAACAAATCCATATGAAGTAATTGCAAGGGTCTAGAAGTAGATACCATTTTCTTCGGTTTGTGAGAGACCTTCTTTTGCTTACCCATTTGACAAGCATCACATACTTTATCTTTCTCAAACTTGATCTTCGGGAGACCCCTCACAAGTTCTTTGCTTGAAATATCTTTCAAGTGCTCCATGTGCATGTGACCAAGTCTTCGATGCCAAAGCCAAGATGTTTCACTAATAGCACTAAGACACTTGACATCTTGGTTAGCTAAATCATTTAATTGAATGGAGTAAACATTATTATCTCTACTACCAACCAAAATAGTTTCATTGTTCTTCAAGGATAGTATAGTGCATTGAGAAGCCTCAAAGATAACTTTAAAACCTTTATCACTAAATTGACTAATACTAAGCAAGTTATGCTTCAATCCTTCAACATATAACACATTCTCAATTGAATGTGGTTCCTTACCAATAGTTCCTTTACCTTTGATTCTTCCTTGAGAATTGTCACCAAATGTCACATTTCCTCCTTCCTTAAGATCAATCGATGTGAAAAGAGATATGTTGCCGGTCATATGTCTTGAGCATCCACTATCAAGAATCCACTTCTTGCTACTAGATTTTGCTTTGAGACATACCTATAAACACAAATCAAGTAATGACTTTTGGTACCCAAATTTTCTTGGGTCCTTGGGTGTTAGTCTTGCATTTGTATTCTTGACCTTTCACAATCCACATTTTCTTTCTACCTCTAACAAAAACAATTCTACAAGGACAATGATTAGTCGTATGCCCTTTCTTGTTGCACCAACCACAATGTGTAAAAGGTGTGCAATAGTTCTTTGGTCGTTTTGTAAGAATATTCAACCTAGCTTGTTGTTGCAAAACTTTAGGAGGCATGGCCATGGGATCTAATCCAAGACCGCCTTTGTTTAGGCCAATTCTTTGGCGTCCAAGCATGACATCCAAATTGTTTTGACCATCAACAAATTTTTCAAGACATTTTCTTAAATCACAAATCTCAACTTGTAAATCTTCATTTTGTTTTTCTAAAGCCAAAGTTTTGGAAGAGATTTGTTTTGAGCTAGGAGTGTTAACAAGTAAATCAACCAAATTGTTATTCACATGCTCTACATATAAATGGCTAGACATGCATTCATTCTTGGCATGCAACTTATCATTTTCCATTATCAACTTCTCAATTTGCTTATTAGCTTCAAGAAATTTCTTAGACAAAATAATATTTTTCTTGAAAATTTTCTTGGATTCCTCATATAAGCTATCATAAGCATCTTCAAAACTTTCATTATCACTATCACTACCGGAAGAAGAGCTTACCTCATCATTTGCCATGAAGCACACATTTGCTTGATCATTCTCTTCATCACTTGAATCAAAGTCACTCCATGTTGAAGTGTGTTCGGCATTCATTGCTCTTTCCTTCTCCTTGTTCTCTTTCTTAGAGAATTGTCTTCTTTTAGCTTTTTCCCATACATCTCTTCTTTCCTTCTTCTCCTTTTTGTAGATGGGACAATCCATCTTCATGTGTCCCGGCTTGTGGCATTTGTAGCAAAGCCTCTCTTCGTTGCTAGCATTTTGTTGCCTTCTCCCATCATTTCTTCTAAATCTTAAGAACTTCTTGAAGTTCTTTGCAACCAATGCCATATCCTCTTCATTAAATTCTTCATCATCATCACTTGACTCAAGGTTTGAAGATGAAGCTTTAAGAGCAATTGATGTAGGCTTCTTCTTGACGTCCTCTTGATCAAAGGTCTTGAGTTGCATTTCGTACGTCATGAGTGAGCACATCAATTCATCAAGAGGAAAGATGTTGAGATTCTTTGATTCTTGGATGGCGGTGATCTTTGCATCCCAAGCTCTTGGTAAGGACCTAATCACTTTTCTCACTAGATCACCATTAGTGAATTCCTTACCCAATTGCTTCAAAGGGTTCACAATGTTAGTAAAACGAGTATTCATATCCGTAATAGATTCATTTGGAAGCATATGGAATAACTCATAATCTCTAAACAATAAATTCATCTTGGAATCTCTAAGAAGAGAAGTCCCTTCATGAGTGACTTGAAGAGTATCCCAAATACTCTTAGCGGAATTACACATAATGACTCTATTGAGTTCATTAGTGTCTAAAGCACATACAAGACAATTTTTTGCTCTAGCATTCATACAAATCATCTTCTTGTCATGATCACTATACTCCGATTTTGATTTAGGTTCTTCAACCTTGTCAACCACTTTTATCGGAACGAATGGGCCATTCTCAACAATATCCCACATCTCATAGTCTTGAGATTCTAAGTAGATTTTCATCTTAACTTTCCACACACTATAGTTGGTCCCATTAAACAATGGAGGCCTAGTGGTAGAACTACCCTCCATACCCCCAACATAAGCCATGATCGATTAACTCTCTTGGCGTTACCCAATATAACAAGAGCCGAGGCTCTGATACCACTTGAAACCAATAAAATAACCCTAGAGGGGGGGTGAATAGGGTTTTAAGACTACTTTAAAATTTAACAACCAACAAACCTCAATCTCAAAAACTCAAGTAAACAAACAACCAATCTCAACACAATATGTAAAACAATAATGTAAAGAGAGAAGGGTTTAGAGATACTTGACAAGGAGAATTAAATGGTTCGGCTTGATATACCCACAAGCCTACGTCCACCCCTTCAAGGAAG